>JWZX01002744.1:0-38337 GCA_001275005.1 Chrysochromulina tobinii
CGGATGACGGAGATACATGAGAGAGCCGTGCTGTGTGCCACGACACTGTCGTCACTCGACGCCGCCGTCGTCACGCGACGGCGGCGTCGAATGACTTCTTTTGCGTTCCCTTCGGAGGGGCGCGCCATCGGGCGCATCTGCCGACAGTGCAGACCGCAGCAGTAGCACTACCGCAGTAGTAGCAGCAGCAGCTTGGACGCTCGCTGCTGCCGGCTGGGCGGCCTCGCCGATGAATCTGCAGAACGACCCAGCTGGCGTAACAGCTACGGCTACGGCCAGTGCGGTAGCACGAGCAGCGGCAGCGACGGTGGTACCTCTGGGTGCACAGGCTACAGCTGCTGCTCCTAGCGCGGCCGAGGCGGCGACTAGACCGGTGGACTTGGACGAGGGCGATGAGGGGTCGATTGGCGTGCTGCAACGCCTGAATACGGTGTCGCTGACGACCGCGGCCGCAGTGGCCGCACCCGGCGACGGCGTGCGTGCGCCGTGGCCGCACCCGGCGACGGCGGGCGTGCGCCGTGGCCGGGGCCGTGGCCGGGGCCAGGGCCGTGTGCGTCTACGGTAGACGTATCTGAGAGTTTGGTGAGAGACGTATATGCGTCAGGTTGTATATGTTTACATGTACACATGGGGGTTCTCGGTGTTGTTTGAGTCCATATAGTCCCTAGACTCGATCAAAGGCCCTCCAGCTATGTGCTGTCTCACGCGATCGAATAACCGAAAAAACCGTGTCGACAACCAGCACTTCTCCTTTGCAGCTTTGTTCGCATCTCACTTGACCCAATCAGGGGAGGAACCCTGTGAATACCTTATCCATTCAGGACCCTCCCCGATGGCCACCTCGGACCTCGCGCTCGGAGCGAATATCGACCACATGAACGTCGCGACCCCTGGGAAGGACGCGCCCGACCCCAACAAGATCCCACCAAAACGAGCGCTCTTCTCATCGCCGCCGGTTGCTGCGCACAACAAGACCAATGAGCACACACCTTCAACGGCAGAAAAGCGTCACCTCAGAGAGTCGCACCTCGTTATCCTGCGTGGCGACTGCATCACCAACACGTCTGAGCAGCGCGTCGCGAACATTACCAAGGCGATCGATGCGGAGACGTCGCTCGAGCAGCTCCTCAAGAGCAGAATTGAGATGGTGGCGCAGGCCATGGTCAAGATCACGTCGGAGCCTCTCGACGGATTCAAGCACAAGGACCTCGTCCTCTTGAAGGAAGGCCTTCAGAATACGCAGGCGATGCTCGTCATGCCCAAGTCGGCTTGCATCGGCGCGCTAGCGTCTACGATCGGTGGATACTTCGACGCCTATCGGCGCATCTACGGCCTGATGCAAGGACCTGGTTGCTGCTGGGCGCTCGTAGGCCTCCCGTGGATGAAGAAGATGGCGGAGCTGTTCGGCACCGGCACGGAGGGTGAGTTCGACATGACCTTCGAGCGCAACCTCGATCGTCACAAGGACAAGCTCAAGTACTGCACGGACGCCATGGCTCTCGGATTTACCTCATGGGCGCTGCCGCATGTCATCAACGCGCTCATCTCGGCGCTCCGGTTCGAGTTCGTCTCGGAGGCGGCGGACCCAGAGGACCTGTACAACAAGCAATACCAGGAGTTTAAGACGGTGACCCAGGAGAGTCTCAAGGCTCTCGGAATCCAAGGACCCGAGCGAGATGATGGCTGGGTAGTGTATCCGGAGAGCGAGGCAACGGAGATTACGGCGAAGGGGTTGGACATGCTGCGTCTGCCCGTCGGCACCAAGATGGAGATGAAGCGGCTTGTTACCACAGAGGAGCTGCAGGCGGTCGTCGACGTCTACGTGTCGCCACAGATCGGCATCTTCAACATCAAGCGCGGTTTCCGCGAGGGCGGCGAGGGGTTCGAGGCGGTGATCACTGAGCTCGGCGACGACGTTCTCATGATCATGCCGCGCATTGAGATGGACACGGAGGCGACCGGGCTACTCAAGCTCTCGTTGCGCGTCAAGCTGATCTCCGAGAAGGAGATTGAGAAGAAACTTCAGACACTTTGCAAGGACCCACGCAATGACACGGTTGAGAACAAAGGCGTTCCGACCAGGCTGGCATCGGGGGGCGAGGTTCGTATCATATGGTCCGGAGATCTCGGCACGGCGCGGGTGCGCAACGGGCTGACTCGGGCTGCGGCGATCTCGGCAGAACTCGGCAGCAAGAACTCGGAGGAGACGAGGAAGCTCAGGGGCGAACTTGAGAAACAAATCAAGGCGAACGCCGACGCTCTCCTGGAGCAGGACGCCAAGCTCACCTCGTACACGGCGCATTACACTATGCTGGTCGACAAGCAGGCGGCCGTTGTCACAGATATGCAGGGCAAGCATATGGAGGCGATGACCGAATTGCACAAGCAGATGCAGGTCAGCGAGGAGACGCATGCCAAGATGCTGCAGGAGAGCGAGCAGGCGCGCAAGGACAGCGAGCTCTCGGCTGCGTTTGCGATGGACGCGCTGCGGCAGCAGATCGCGGAGCTGCAGAGCCTGCAGATCAAGTCGCAGCAGCACATGCTGGGGTTCGCCGCGAGGGCCGATGAGATGGCGGCGGCGCTCACAGGCCACGTGAAACGGACGGAATGCTTCATGGAGGCGGTCAAGCTCGAAGTGCTGGCCCAGAAAAAGGAGGTGCAGCTGATCAAGGACTCCGCAGGGTATGTGGAGGCTATGGCGCGGCTTCACTCTGCTCTCATGAGTGAGGTGGCCCCCTTGCATACGCAGGTCACCGCCTTTGCCAACTCCGTGCGCGCAGGTCTGGGGGCGAATGACGGGATCTCCCGCATGACTCCGTCGATGCACCGTATGGGGGGCGGGGACGGGACGACCGGAGAGACCGAAGGCTGTGAGAATGCAGCGAATGGGGCGGCATGCGGCTTCGAGGGCGTCTCGACTGGGCTGGTAGACTGCGGCGAACAGGCAGTAAACGGGGCGGATTATGGCATCGAGGGCGACTCGACTGGGTTCGGAGGCAGGGTAGGCGGACGAGGGACTGCCTATGGCCAAGTTCGTGGGGGGGCCGCTCGCGGGAAGCCTGTCTCGCGGCAGGAAGGCTCCTACAGCGCCGGCGAAGAGCGTTCGATCACGCTGGGCTTAGGTGTGTGTGCATCGGAGGCCTCTCGGGTCTCCGACGTGGTCGAGAACCAGGGTCCGACCGCATCAAAGGGGGCATGCTATGTGTCGAATCAAGTAGGCGGCATTTTATGTGTCAAATCTATGTCTATATCGCCGGTTCAAGCTCGGTCGACCACGAGGGTGCTCGACGTAACGCGCCGAGTCGGGCAGCGAAAGTTTGGAAACGCTGCAGTCAGTCGGCCATTCACGCGTTCATTCCATGCGACGCTCCTGGTACTGGCCCTCCTTGGGTCGCAATGCGAGGCGCTGGGAAGAACGGCTACGTGCTGCACGACGCTGGACATAGGGCGAGATGATGCGGGGATGCTTCGGTGCCAGGACACTGCTACTCTTCAGTGCTATGGCGCATGGCAGGGCCCGTGGAACATGATGATAGGAAGAATGACGCAGCTGCCGATGAGCTGCAAAGACGCGGGGCCCACATTTTGGAGCTGCGTTCAGGCACTCGACGAAAGGCCCGATCCAATAGTGTCGCGTGATGCGGCGCTGCAGCACGCACCTGAGCCCGAACCGAGCCCGAGGTGGGAAGTACTCAGCCAGCAGACGGGGCCAGAGCCGGAGGCACAGGGAAGGCAAGGAAGCGGACCAATTGTGATTGCTCACGTGCCGCGGTCGCAACGTAATGCCCCGAAGCCACGGTGGGCGATGAGTCGATCGAGGAAAATCCCGGCGGACCCGGGTTGTCTGCAGAGACGACGGCATCGTTGGCACATTAGCTGGCTGGAGTGGTAGAGGCGGATGCGCGCGCTTCGCGGAAATACGGTCGAGGAGGTGTTCAACGTTGCACTTTGGAACGCGCGGGAGTTTCACGCGGATTCATGCCCAGCTCGAGAGGCGTCTCGAGCCAAGGCACTATGGATCATGCGGCGCTTGCAGGAGGAAGACGTGGACGTGTGTTTTCTACTCGAGGTGATGGGAGCACAGGAGGCGTTCACAGCCAAGACTTATGGGCTGCGTGCTCTTGCGAAGAAGATTGGCTACGAGGTTCGCTGGATGGTGGGCGAGGGCGGGAGTCAGCGGGAGCAGCGGCAGAGCGGCGAATCTTTCACCAACGGCATCGCCGTACTTGTCAAGCAGGCGACGTGCACCATCGAGCGCTACGCTCGACTCGAGGAGAGGGTTCTTGGTGTATGGATCAGAGGCCGTGGGACGAAGGAGCAGCTGCAAACAAGAATCGCGGCGGTCCACGGGCTGCATCACAGTGGCACCTCGAGCTTTGAGAAGCAGTTACAGGCCACATACGCGTGGGCGGCTGATTATTCTCAAACCACGAAGGGCTGCATTGTGGTGGGCGATTTCAATTACGTGGCGGAGGAGGCGTGGCGATCCTCTCGCATGGCGCTGAGCACCAATGATCGTGCGTTTCGTGACTACATTATGCAGCCGGGAGCGGAGTACGTCTTACCTCGTTCTCCACTGCCGTTGGTTGTTTGGACGCGGAAGGGTGGCGAGGCCTCCGAGACAGGCGACGCAGACGGCCTTGGATCCATGCTGGATGGGGCTGTGACAATCGGTTGTGAGTGCGGCCTTTGGAACAGAACGGTGGTGGATTTTGCCTTCATCAGCGACGGACCATCGACCGGAGTGTCCAAGCCGCTCTCGGACCACGCATGGGTCACATTTTCCAGGGTGGTTCCAAGGTTGGCAATTTGCGGTGAGAAGCGTCCCGTATCAGCGCTGCCCAGAGGTGACACTCAAGCCAAGGACACCTACTGCAAGCGTGTTCGTGAGAGCGTCGTGTTCGAAGATCTGCTCTCGGTGCGGGGCATGGTACACGCGACAGCAGCTGCGGTACAATCGCTACGAGGGGTGGCGGAGAAGGCCGTTGCAGAGACGCGAAAACGCCGGGAGGAGCGGCCGATGGAAACAGCGCACAGGTGGCGCAGGTGGTTGCAAGAGGCGTACGCCGCACGACATCGGGGTCTTACACCGCACGAGGTGGACGGTGGCCTATTCAACTATCACTCTCGCCTAGGGCTTATTCGAGAAAGATATGCTGGGGCCGGGGATGACGTGTGCTGGGCCAAGATCATTAGGCGATGCCGGCGGTGCTGGACGATGGCAAACCGGAGGCTCGTCCGCAGCCAGCGGTGCGACGACGAGCGGTTTCGTGAGCTGGCGCTGGGGATCGTCGAGGGCAAGGGTAGCAAGGATCTCGCGCAGGTTGCCATGCGAGCGTGGAAGGCGATACGCCCTCAACGCACAAGCTTGGCATTTGATAAGTTTCACCCGCGAGATGACATTCACAGCACCCCAACGACTGCGGCAGAGGACCCAGATGCTTTCCTGAGCGGGCTCGCAAGGGAGGGCGAGCGGTTGGTCAAGGGCTTCGCGTCCACCCCGCCCGTCATCGAGGCGTTCAAGGCGTTCTGCAGGGTCTTCTGTCCAACTTATGAGACCTTACGTGGGCGGGACGGCGGCGAATGGGAGCTCGCCAAGGAACTCACATTCCCGGTGTTCCTGCAGGTGCTCAAGCGGGTGCCGAGGGGAAAGGCAGTGGGATACGGCGGCTTCTCGATTGAACTACTCATTCACGCGGACCGCGAGATCAAGAAGGCGTTCTACGACTGTCTTATGGCGGACCTGCGAGGTGGGGACTTTCCGCCGTCGTGGCGAAAAGTCATCTATGTACTGCTGACGAAACCGCCACCTAGCAACCCGGCACTCATCTCCGAGAGACGGGAGATCGCCTTGATGGCGCAGGATATGAAGCTGGTCATGCACATGGTGCGGGCGACGGCATACCGGCTTATCACGGGCAGACTGCGATCGGAACAGTGTGGGTGGCTGCCTGGGTACGGCACTGTCGACGCTGGGCTCCCTCTGGCAGCCGTGATCCAGCAGGCGCAGAGGCAACAGCAGTCGATATGGATATTGTACGTTGATCTGGCGACGTTCTTTCCGCGCATTGACCGCGAGGCTCTCACGATCGCCGAGCTTTTGGTCGGGCTCCCTCCTCAAGTGGTTGAATTGGTCGGTCAAATCTACGGCGCAGGACGCGCGGCTGCGGCTGAGGCCGTGGAATGTCAGTTCGACACCGCCGTCGGGCTTAGTGCCTCCTTTCGGAATCACATGGGAGCGTTGATGGGGGAGGTGCTCTCGCCAGACCGGGCGAAAATCATTCTCAACTCGATCTTATGGGCGATTAAGTTGCACGTGCATGGGGTCCAGTTATTTGGCTTTGGGGAGGATGCGGAGGGCCGCATTCGAGCAATCGCGAGCCTAGCCTATGCTGATGACTGGGCAGGTACGTTTGGCAGCGAAGCTGATCTGAGACGCGCATGGGCGATATGGAACGTCTGGGTACCGATCTCGGGCTCGAAGTTGGGTGTTAAAGGCAAACTCAAGACGGTGGTCACCGGGGTGCTTCGTGATGGGCAAGGAGGGGAAAGCGACATTCCCGATCCACAGCTCGTCACCCTCGATGGTACACGGGTGCCGACTCTATCGCGGAGGGAGGCCTACAAGCACCTAGGTGTCCTGCGGGCCGCGATGGGCGGAGATGGGGCGGCAGCCGACTCGCTCAAGAAGCAGCTGCGAGTTGCGATCGGACGGGTCGCGCGCATGCACAGACCGTCGAGGCGCGACATGATTCTGGTCTCGAACGGTCTCTTCCAGGGACTTGCCGGATTCAAGTGCAGCACGGTATACTATCCCTTCGAGTGGATGGAAGACATCGAGAGGGAGTGGAGGAAAATGTTCAACAAGAAAGCGCGACGAGACGCGACTACACCTTCGTGTCTGTTGTACGAGGGCGGGGGCGGCGCGACAGGAGGTCGGCGGCATCTGTGGGCGATAGGCTGTGCCTCTTTCTACGTGTCCTTCACCAGAGCCCTTGCGGACGCAGCGGACACCTCGCAGCGGGCAGCGGCCCGGTCGGCTCTGGCCCTCAGTTTGTCGAGGTGGGGGGCGCAGGGCGACCCTCGGTTATTCTCGTGGGGACATCTCACGAGTACTCTCGAGAGGCAACTGCGGGGACGCCAGAAGCACCTTGGAGAAGCCTTTATGTTGATCTCGAGCCTCCTGCAGGGTGACAAGCCGCCTGGGGACAACTGGCGTTGGGTACAGAGCCCGGAGGCTTGGGATCCGCTGCACGATTGTCGGCCGCATTTTCGGAGTCGATCGCGCTTTTCGAGCCGGAGCAGCGCGGAGGCCTTGGCATCGAGCCGGCGCCTAAACTCCTCGACGCACGGATTAGGGTGGCGGGGCAGTTGTACGCGTGGGGGGCCATGCACGAGGGCCCTCGGCTGATGTCGTTTGAGGAGGCGCGGCGACTTTATCCATGGCTATCTGGGGGCGCTCGGGCGGAGTGGGACAGGACGGTGGCAGGGGTCGAGGAGCGTCTTGACGAGGGGGCAGTACCGGAGCGCGAGGCTTTCAGAGCATGGGATCAGCGGGGCTTAGTTGCAGATGGCGACGCGCTGGTCGGGCTCAGCGGCAGCACCGGAAACACGACGAGGACGGATGAGTCGAGTGAACACAAGCTACACGACGCCATTCGACAGGCACTTGGCGAGATCAAGAGCGGCGCAGTGCCGACATCGGTCGATTGGGAGTCTCTCCTACGGAACACTTTCCAAGGGATCGAAACACCGAGCGGCGAAGAGTGGTGCATTGGGGGTGGCGACATCCGGGCAGACGCCAGAGGAGGACGGGTTTTCTGCGACATCGATAGTGTGGAGGAACCACGCGGCGGGGAGGCGTCTTGGCTTTGTCGCGCTGACGTCGACGATCAGGGGTTCCTCGAGGGCTGGATGGAGCGTGCGTGCAGAACGCGCGCTCAGTTCAGGTTCGACGCGGAGGGTTATCTCTGTCATAGGGACGGCCCGAGACTGGAACCGCAGCAGCTCGTGCATCTCGACCCGGCGGTGCAACTCGTGGCACGCGCGCGTATGGCGCTCAAGGACGTTGGCGTCCTTCCTGGTGACGGAATCAAGAGGCAGGAGACGCACGTACAACTATCCGCGCAACGCCATCTATGGGAGAAACTTACGACGTGGTCAGCGCGGATCAAGGCGACGCGGATCTACACGCTGGACGGTGGGTGGCGCGAGGTCAAGACGGAAGGAGGAAGGGTGAAGATCGCCACGAGAACTGCGATTGACCACGAGGGGCGGGTGCTTGGAGGTCGGATTTGTGAGGAGGATGTGAACGAGGACAACTACATAGCCGAACTCGCGGCGCAACTCGACGCGCTCACAGATGCGACCTCTCGTGGGAATGAGGAAAGGGTCATCGTGGTTTTCGATGCCACGTCACCGGTGCGGGCGATGCTTCGCTTTGGGCGACTCAGCGCTCGCGCGCGCGGGGACCGGCTAGCTGCTGAACTGCTCGAGCACTTTGAGCGGCTTCGGCGGCGGGTGGCAGCCTTGGCCGACGTTATGTGTGATAAGTTTGGGGTCGATGACGACTACCCAATCCCGAGGGGCAAGGTGGAGTTTGCATCGATCACCTTCCCCGACCACCGGGGGCCGGCACAGTCATACGCTATGGACGGCATGAGTCGGGTCGTCGCGCAGCGCTTACGCAGCAGGGCGCAGGATACCATTCTGCGCGATCCCGGCGAACATGTGCAGCTGCTTGGGATTACGCCAGAGGCACAGCAGATTTGCGACGAGGTCGCGTCGAGACGCTGCCAGTATGTGGATCAGCCGTACGCGGACCTGCGGGTGCGGCGGGTGGTGGCGGCCGAGTGGTGTCCATTTGGCTGCATTGAGCACGGAGGGGGGTGGCGAGAGATACACCCCTCTGCGGTGGCAAGGCGACGGGTTTTACAGCTTCCAAGGCTCGCGACCTTGGTCGCGACAAGTCTGGATGCCCAACCTGGCGCACTGTGCCTGATCTCGGAGCAGGATCAGCAGGACCTGGGCGGCGATGCGGTGCGAGTCGGAGATACGATCGAATGGCGGGGAAGATGGTTCGCACGGGCGGAGCGACCGCCCACTTGGTGGCACTTTCACTTCGAGTGCGAAGGGGCTTCTCTGTTGGCGGCTCGCAAGTCCTACGCGCTGGCGGCTGTGGCGGCGCGGCGCTGTATGGTGTCGCTACAGAAGGGGCGCGAGCTGGTCCCGCACAATCAGCTCGACGATCTCATCTTACTCATACACCAAGGGCTGAAGGGTTGGGAGGCGGAAGACGGCGCGGCGGGGTCGGCTTCTCAAAGGCTGAGCCTACAGAATCGTATCCAACGGGGAGCGAAGGAGGCCTGGGAGACCGAGCTCCTACGTGCAGGCGCGGCAGGCGCCATTCGAATCTCCGGGTCTGGTGCAGATACCAGCGGACGGTGGAGGCTTGCGCTGACGGAGATGGTGCTGGGCGGATGCCAGCTGCAGAAACTGGGCAAGGAGCGCTGCGTGGAAGGTAGGAGGGCGCTTTGGGGACGCCTTGGTGACCTTCGGCTCTTGGAAAAGATCTTCACAGCCTGGAGCCGCGTACTGCTGCACACCACGGTACGCCGGGCTATGGCGCTGCGGGAACTACGGCTTGCTAAGGATTTCGTCACGAGTGTCACGTCTGGCGAGAGGCGGCGTCTACGCAAGGAGGTGGAGAGGAGGCTGACAATGATTGACGAAGAACTGGCGAGCAATGCGCCCGGCGAGTGGCTCCGACTGCGGGCATGGGTGGCGTGGCGTATGGTGCTTGCGCAAGGGCTTGGCAAAAGTGGCAGGCGCATCGTTCACGGGGCGACGCGTGATTCCCTGTGCGAACAACTACTCGAGCATTCCACTGGGCGACAACAGGAGGTGTCAAGGGCCAGCGAGGGGGTGACCACGCTGCGGAGGCGGAAACAACTCGCCTGGCGGCGATGGCTACGCACGGGCGGGTGGGCCGCGTTCGACCTCTGCCACAGAAAGGAAGCAAGGATCAGGCGGAATCGGGCGCTCGCGGCGCAACGGGATGGCATGCGTCGTTGGGCACGCAGGGCGGACGGCACCAGGTGGGCCATCTTGACGGAGGCCGAGACGGAGGAGCGCTTCGAGTTTCGACATGAGGGGCTGCGGGCCCTCCTCGATCTCAAACAGGTCCTAAGCGCTGGTGAATGGAAGGCGCTGGGAATTCATAACTTGCGACTCGGTCACTTCATCAGAGTCGGCCATCTGTGCTACGGCCCGGAGGAGGCCCCTTCTTGCCACACGTTAAGTGGGCACGAGGCGATGGACGTTGGTGACCCTGTACGAATTGAAATTGAACCAAGATGGGACCCGCAACGCGGGAAGCGCCGCAGACAGGAAGTGCAGCGCTCGCGGCGGGAGGTTCGGCAGCGTGTCGCCATGGGTCCAGTCGTCGCCGGCCAGGAGGCGGACGATGGAGGTCGGTGGGCGGTGCGTCGCATCATGGCGGTGCGCCGACACGAGGGACGGCGAGGCCGCCCTCTGGACGTCCTTGTGGAGTGGGAAGGCGAAGATTCCGATGGAGATCTCTGGGAGGAATCTTGGGTCAGTGTCACATATCTCTCGAAGGACCTACGTGACGAAGCGAGGAAGCTCGAGAGCGAGCTGTTCGGGACGCGCGGTGCGCAGGCGCCTAGTCGGCGGGCCACCCAGCGAGACGGGGCGCGACAGAGACAGGAGAGAGAGAGAGAGACCATGCAATGGAGCTCGCGATTACGAGAGCGGGCGAGAGGGGCGCTTGTGTAACCCCGCAGCTCTCGAGCCGCAACCGAGGGTTGACTGATGGCTTTCATCAGCCTCAACACTCGCGTTGTTGAACACCGTACATGCCTAGTATGCCTGGGGGAGACCCCCTCGCCACGTGTACGCTGCCGGTCGGCGTTGTTTACTTACTTACTTACTTACTCACTTGACCCAAAGGGGTAGGGGAGGGTATTCTTTCTGGATTCACACACTATCCCCACCACCTGATTTTGAACTCAGTGGTTGACCCAAAGGGGTAGGGGAGGGTATTCTTTCTGGATTCACACACTATCCCCACCACCTGATTTTGAACTCAGCTGTCATCCTTACAAGCTACATGCTACGTAGTAATCACTTTTGGCTGCGGGCCTGCGAGATCAACATGGAGATCAAGGAGCCGCCCCCTGGCTTGGAGCCCCGCGCTCACTGCCAACCTCCCAAGCCGGTCGCCCACCCCATGGCGTACCATTCGACTTCGAGCAGAGTCCCACATGCTTGATCCATCGTCGGAGGGATCGGAGCCGCTCGCCAACTGTTTGGACGGCTGGGCTGAAGCTCGCAACGAGGACGATCCTCTCGCCACTACTCACCGACTGCCCCGCGTGTACGACGTCTCCTGCCCAGAGCATGGCGGTGCCGGCTGGAGGTTTCACCACGAGCGTCGGCGGCAGATCGACCCCGGTCCGCTCGATCTCCCTCGCTGCGGCAATGGACCAGAAGGCTGTCCCGCCGCCGCTAAAGGCATGGCCGCTGCTCAGCGGCACGAGGACGGTCAATTTTTCTCCGTCGATATGAGGCCGAAAATAGCCTCCGGCCGTGTACACGCTGATGGCTGGCTCATTTGGCGTGAAGTTGAGCTTGCGGTTTCGGACGACGGTCTCGTCGGAGAGGCAGTTGACTCCGAAGAGCGTCAGCAGCAGCGACGGCGCAATCTGCTCGACGCGAGCGAGGATGCGCACCAGGAGCACATCGCAGCGAGTGACGCCATCCATGTCGAGCACTGAGGCAATCGGCGTTTTCAGACTCTCCGGATGCGCGTCAATATGGTCACGGTCGTGACGATGTGCACTCTCGCCCATTTCGGCTCGGCGGCATCTCGCCCACCCGGATGCTGCAGAGTGTAGCGCGTCGATTTCGGCGGCGTCGGCAACATCATGAAGAAGTATGATGCTGTAACCTCGCACTAGCGCCTCTTGCGCGTTGCCGGTGCAGCTTGCCTTGTCGGCGCTGACAAAGACTTCAGACCAGCTATCACTAATGGATGCCGTTCTCGCTGTTGGCTCGCCATGTCATTGAGCGAGCCAACAGCGAGAACGGCATCCATTAGTGATAGCTGGTCTGAAGTCTTTGTCAGCGCCGAGCAGCGAGAATCCGACGCGCGATGAGCATTTGCTAATTACGATTTTCCCTACGGCGAAGCCACATTCCCAAAAAGGGAAGTTTTGCTCCTCGAATGGGGGGGAAAATCAAGAGAAGCCCGAGCACGCCACTCGAGGCAGCGCGCTGCCAACACTACTTCCCACACAGCACCATCCTTAAGCCGGAGGCAGAGGGCATGAGGGCTTCTCTCATGGGGCTACTCCCCTGGCCGACGGCCTCCTTCACCTCGCCTCTTGCCATCAGCCGCCTCCTTCTCCGCCTTGACACGCCTCGCCCACTCGACTAAGCTCTCCTCACCTGCCGCATCGCGCGGCGCCTCCTTCATCCCCTCTCGCTGCTGTGCGCCTCGGTACCGTTGCCTCTCGCGCTCGAGTCGCTCGTTCCTCCAAAAGGCCCGCCCGTTGACCAGCAGCCTCTCGGCGTCGGTCATCCCGTCGCGCCAGCAGATGCCGCGCGCCTCGGCGCCCTGTGTGTACAGACCCTCTTCCGTCATACGGCACAGGCAAGGGAGCCAAGGCTGGTCGCACCTCTGCGGGCAGCGACGCGGCAAGCCCTCCCAAATCTCCGACACGAGGATGTTGCGACGGCCGCCCTCGAGCTTGGTGACCGAGTGCCACTTGTGCGAGAGGAGGATGAGGGCGTCGCCGCGCTCGAACGTGTGCGCCAGCATGCTGCCGTCCGCTTCGAGTGTCTGGAATGTTCCGCCTTGATACTCTGAGCGATCACTCAGCATCAGATTGATGGTGACCAACGAGCCATAATCGGCATGTACGGGCATAGGGATGTTGCGACCGCTGTCCTCGGCGTCATGGATCACCGTGTGGTACTCCGACGAGCGCAGATGGAGCGCGATGCGGTCGTCCAGCACTCCGCCCCACAGCTCGCGGCTCGCCGCCTGGGCCGCCCCCATCATGCGAGCGTGCAACTCGGGCAGCAGCTCGAGGACTCGATGATTGAGCCACACAGTCCTCCCGCCCTCGCGAACCTGCCGCTCGTACGTAGAGCTCACCTTGAAGCCGGCAGATGCCGCGGCTGCACGGCACGTCTCGGCAGCCAAGTGGATACTCTCAAGGTCGGCTTCGCTCAGAAACCCGGGCATGCGTCTCACCACCGTGCGCTGAGCATCGGCCTCACTGACCAACCGCGGCGCCTCCATTTTTTGCATGACGCTCATTGGTGGCTTGGCCATACTGCGATCAGGTGGAGACGTCGGTACGGGAACTGCCCCAGCCTCGGACAGCATCTCAACCCGGTCCCGAATCTTCGCCGCGGCAGCATAGTCCTCCGCGTCAACAGCGGCCTTCATCTCGGCTCGCAGGCGACCGATTTCGTCAGCTTCCACCATACGTGCAGCACAGGCGGTAGCCTGTGCACGAAATGTGGCGCCCTCCAGCATGCTACACATCAAGTTCGGAGCAAAGGCGGCGGTGGCCGTCACCGCGATTGCCATCGTGCTGCAAAGGGTCTTCATTTATCGGAGGTGTGAATGGGCTGTTTTGACCCAGGCGCAATTACATCCCTCATCAAGGGGCGCCTCCCAGGCGCGCCTGGTTTTGACCCTCAGGGGTTTGGGGAGGAATTCTTTCTGGATTCACTTTCACACCGCTATCCCCACCACCTGATTTTGAACCGTGCGTGTTGCTACAGACATACTCCTCTGTAGTGTTGTTCGCGTCGAGAGGTCGTCGTGGACCGGACACAATACACGCGGAGGGGACGCTCCTTCAAGTTTCCTTCCCCTGACTTCCATCAATGCCCCATCCTGGCCCGCCGAATCCCGCTACATCTCCATTTCTGTGATTGTAGAGAAACCGCCGCTCAGACCCGAGAGACTGTCATGCGCCAGGCTGTCGTCGAGTCGGGGCCTGCGGTGGCCCCCACCGGAGAAGTCTTAAGTGTGAAGGTGGAGGAAGGGCCGGGCGGGGCACTCTCCTCCGTCTTCCCGTCCTCCTCCACCACTGTCAGAGCCATTCTCGCAAAGCCCGGTCTGGCGCACTGGCCGGCTGCCCAGCCAGCAGCGCGTTCTGGTTGTCCAAGATCAGTTTCAAGTTCGCCTGCATCTCGATGACCCTCTGGGACACGTCATCCACCTTGTCCTCGACGGCGCCAATGTGCTTGTTCATGTTGGTTCGCCATCTCTGGTCCTGAGAAAAGTCGAACTGATGCTGGCGGACCCAGACCTCAACGGCGTCAGGGTAGAGACGCACCTCAGGGGAAGTTGCCTTTTTTAGGAAGGCAAAGATGGACGCCGTCTGCTCCGCAGTGATGTCTGTATCCGTGTCGTGCAGCGCCTCGAAGGCGGAGCCCGACACGACGCTCGTTAGCCACGTGGCGCAGCCGGTGCGCGCGATCTCGCGCGCGAGCTCAGCCGCCGCGTAGAGCGCGAGCACGAGGCCGCGGATGAGGTTGAAGGGCGGCGGGATGGCTTGTAGCCCGGCTCCCTTGATGGCTACCCGCGCGAACGCGACCTGGAACGTGCCCGCCAGGTCTTCGTGCACAAGGTCGAACGTTTTGGCGAAGCGCGCGATGAGGAGGTTGAGCATCAGCAGCACAACGACGACGCCGAAGAGCGCCATCAAGCACCACGCGAACGGTGAGAGGACGTGCGCGCTCTGCATCGACATGATGCGGTCGGGCTCGCCATCCAAGGTGCCCTCCATCAACATCGTGAGCACCTCTCGGAAGGAGACGGGCTCGGCGAGGTTGCCCGTCGCGAGGCCGTCCAGGCTCGCGTGCCCGTTGAACAGGACGAAGAAGGCGGCACCAAAGGAAATGAGGACGAAGACGGCGAGGATGACGAACTGCGTCAGGTCTTCAAGCATCCGAATGGCCATGATGAGCAGAGGCCCGTAGCGCGGGAAGATGTAGAGCACCTGGAGCAGACGGAGCCATCCAAGCATGGCCATGACCGCCTGGCACGGCAGCATGGCCGAAGAGGCGAGGCTGCCCAGCTCGAGCGCCGTCTCGAGCGCCAGCTGGCGCAGGCCGACCTCGGCCACATCGAGCGCCGTCTCGAGCGTCGAGAGCTGCCTCGCCTCCCCCAGAGAGCCTCCTGGCGCCAGCCTCGTCTCGAGGTCGAGTGCCACAAGGAGCCGTGTGAGCAGGGTGAGACTCATGAATGCGACGAGGAGCAGATCGAGGAAGTTGAATGGATCTCGCAGGTATGCATCCATCCGGTCCGCGGCGAGCAACTCCGAAGCCTCGGCCAGCACCCAGCCGAGCAGGTAGCCGAACAGCGTCGCCTCGGGCACCCCCAGTCCGCTCTCGGCCGTGGCGGGCGCCATGAAGGTGCACCTGATGAGGGAGGTCATCAGAGAGGCGCTCAGAAAGATGCTCAGCGGGGCGCTCATGCGCACACAGCGTTGCGAGCCCAGGATCGCAATCAGATGCACTCAGATGCACTCAGATGCGATCCATCGGATGCACTCAGGCGCGCACAGCATCGCGAGCCCGAGGATCGCAAAGCAGAAGAGCGCAAAGCGTCCCGCCGGTATGAACCAAATGATCGTGGGTGTCCATCTGCTCGGCTTGCGCCCCGGCGAGCTGATCGCGAAGCGCATCGACTCCTCGATGAGCACCTCGGTGGAGCGGGGTATGAAGAGCATCAACGGCAAGGCGATCACGTGCGCGAACGCGCTCACGAGAGCGTCGAGGCCGATCCGGCTCCATCGCTGACACGCACGTCCGAGGGCTCCAACGAGTGTCGAGGCGCAGGAGGAGGCCTCTACTTCGGCATCCTCCTCGCTCAGGATGACGCTCGAGTCCTCCTTGGCAAAGTCTTGGGTGGGCCAGAATGTATCGAGCAAATGCGCCGCGACGAAGGGATTTGAGAGGAAGACGCGCAGGTCGTAGTCCGCAGCGTGGTTCAGGCATGTATGCGTGAAAAAGTCCCGGGCGACCGACGGGTCCACCTCCTGCACGCCCGTGCGCCACGGATTGAAGGACTTGTTCACCTCGAGCTTCTCCTTGGTAGCGCGAACCTAATGAGGGATCCAATCAGTGATCATAAAAGGCAATCAGTGATCATCAAAGGCAATCAGCGCCATCCGAGGCAAACATAGTCCATCATAGTCCATCAAGAGGCCAACAGAGTCCTTCAAAGGCCATCAGACGACATCAGAGGCCATTCAGAGGCCCTCAGACGCTAGACGCACCGCGCCGCTCAGCAGCCCCGATGCGATGTGCTCGAGGAGAAGGGACGCTTGCGCGAGACGCTCCATGATGACGGGATCCCGCGCGAAGTGTGGCCGCTCGAGCTCGCAATCGGCCGCGGCATGCAGCGCGAGCAGCACCGGGTTAGAAGGTTCCCGGAACGTCATGAGCATCCCCGTTGCGGAGCGCGACAGCTGTGGCGACACGGGGGTCGTCGCGGAGGCGGCCGTGGAGGCGCCGCCACGTGCTGCGACCTCATCCGTGAGCGAAGGCGCACTGGCTGGGCGCGCGCAAAGCAGGAGCATCGTGAAGAGCCTCACCTACAAGCAGGGCACTCGACGGCATTAAGTCGCACCCAGTCGCACCGAGTCGCAATGATCGCAATCAGCGTACCGTCTCGTCCTGAGTCAGGAGCTCGTAATCACGCAGTCAAATCGTCATCTCGCACAATCAGCGTACCGTCTCGTCCTGAGTCAGGAGCTCGTGCATGGGTCCTTCGATGGCCCAAAGGCGCACGACGACATGCGTGAGCTGTGCGCGCGTGAAGAGGGGCGGCGCGGAGCCGTGGCGCGCGTAGAGGTTCTCGAGCAGCGCTATGGCAACCCGGAGCTGCCCCGCCCGAAGCGCCACCGCAAGCGCCCCATACCCGGGCAGCTGGAGGAGTTGCGCGGCGGCCTGCTTGTCTTCAGCATAGCGCTTTGGGATGCCTATGGCTGCGAGGGAGCCACGCTGGCTGCGAGATCCAGACGAGATCCTCCGGAGCGTGCCGCCGTGCTTGCCCTTGAACCGTCCAAACTCCAACGCGGTCTGGGCGCTCTCCTCGACAGGGAAGTCGACACCAGGTATTGCGCTCATGGGCGCGACAGAAGGGTCAGCGCCCGCCCGCAGCAGCATCTTGACCACCTCGACGTTGCCGTACTGCGCGGCAGCAAGGAGCGGCGTGAGGCCGCCGCGCGCCTCCTTGTTCTGCAGCTCGACCGACGCGCCGCACTCGAGCAGCGTCGCCACCGTCTGCGGCCGGTTCTCATAGCAGGCCTCATGGAGCGCCGTGTTCCCATGGGCGTTGGCCGCATCGAGGAGCTCCGCGGGCGACTGGCGGCACAAGAGCCGGATGACCCGGCCGCTGTGGTTGTACCGAGCGGCGAGGTGCAGCGGCAGCGCGTGCCCACGCTTGTTACGTTGCGAAGGGTCGGCCCGCAGCGCGAGCAGCTCCTCGACGATGGCCGCGTTGCCGGAATAGGCAGCCCAATGCAAACACGAAGATTCTGCCCAGTGGTCGACGGCGCTCAGCTCGGCGGGCAGCACGTCACGATCGATCTCCTCGAGGATCCGATGCACGAGCTCGAGATCGCCGTCGGCGCACGCCTTCATCAACGGAGTCACGCGTAGCTCGCCAAACGGCCCCATTTGGGCGACGATCATCTCGCGCTCATTCTGAGACTTCACTTTGCCGCCGGTGCTGTTGAAGCTGATGGAGACACAAGCTCTGGTGACGCTCGGGGTTGTTGAGGGGGACGGCGTGGCTCCTTTCAGGGAGTTCATCAACGCGGACTGCATGTCACCACGCACGATTCCACGCCCAGGCCGGCCGCGGGTATTTGGCGTCGTACAAAAAGAAAAGGAACTTCCAAGTTTCGTAGTTTCGTAGCCAGAGATTTTTGGAACAAAATTTTTCAATACTTCGATCAAGTCGTGGGTTTGGTGTTTAGGGGGGAATCTTGTGGTTCCCACTTGGTCCGGATTCCCACGCGTTCGACAAACATGGTGCGAAATGAGCTCTTCGCCGCAATGCCACCGCACACGCCAATGACCAAGGATGCCTACCGCACTCGTCTGTGCGCCGAGTCTGCCCCACAGTTGACATGTGTGGTTTCCACTCTCCGCTTCTGTGCTCCAGACGGGTTCCGATGCGGATCCCAAGAACCCGATGTCTTCCTCTCCAGTGTCGGTAGTGCCTTCACTCGCAAAAGAGCGGCGCACACGAGGCGGTGGGCGGCTCCACAGCACCTTCCGCAGCACCTTGGTGGATGCGAAACCTGAAGCAAATCAGGCTGTCATCCTTGCCGCCGTTTTCTTGCAGGTTGCTCAGTTTGGCATCATCGCACAAGCACTGCCTGCAGGCCTCATGCAACGAAGCGGCGGAGCTCTCGCCGCCGAGAGACTCGGCCATCTAGGCTCAGCGAATGCGATGGCGCGCCTCGTGCTCATCCCAACCTGCGGCCATCTGGTTGACGTCGTGGGGCCGAAGCCTTTGTTGCTCTTGGCTCCTGCAGTTGCGACGCTGGCACGTGGTTGTGTCTACTTCACTAGCGCGTACGCGCCCGGTGTGTCGATCACAATGGAGCTGATCTCGGCCTTCGTGACGTCACTGACAACGATGATCTGGTGGATGGCCAACCGCGCGATGCTCGCCGATCACTTTGGTCATGATACGACGCTTCTTGCAACCATGTTGTCAAGAGTGGCCGCCACGATAGGCCTGAGCCACTGCATCGCATCGCTAGTGGGCGGCTACTTGACCGCTATCCGGCCGCCGCTGGCCTACGGCGCATCGGCATGCGTCAGCGTGGCACTCGTCCTGCTCTGCTTCTTCGGCATCCCGGAGAGCGAGAGACGGCCAAAGTCGGCGCCAGCTGGGCGTGTCTGGGCGATGACCAACCCGTTCGTCTTCCTGAACGGTTTCAAGCGAGGCTCGCTCTCGGTGTGCTCCCGAGGCTCCCAAATGCATACACATGGCTCACACCGTGTCAGTCACAACACAGGTCCTGAGCTTAAAATATATATCGCTGCTCGTCTGCTGCGTCGCCTGCGCAGGTGCTCTTTACTCTGCTTGTGATGCTCCAGGAATTCGTCAAGCCGATCTCCAGTGCGCGAGATGGCATCTGGCAAGTGATCGCTCGCGAGCACCGCGGATGGAGTGCGGCGCAGTGCGGCCAGTTCGCCTCAGTCACGTCGCTAGCGCAGATGGGTGGCAACTTGCTCACCCAGCCAGTGCTAGGCCTCGTAGGCGCACGTGGCTTCACGATTGGCTCCAATGCCATGTCCGTATTGGCGTGTCTCCTCTACAGCTGGCCGACTCCAGCCTCCCTCGCGATCGTGCCACAAGCCCTTGGCACTGGCGGTGCACAGGCGCTTACCGCACGCCTCACGACCCTCGGCAAGTCCTTGGGCATCTCCAACGGCCAGCTCGCGGCCGAGTACCAGTCACTCAACGCTGCAGTGAGCATGGTCGCGCCCTTAGTCTATGCGTCGTTCTTCCGCCTAGGCGCTGACCGAGGGCTGCCTTCGCTTCCGCTCTACTGCTCGATTGCCGCGCACGCCATCACGGTGCTGCTTGCACTCTCCATCCCGTCGAGCTTCTGGACACAGAAACGGCAGGCCGAATGAGCGCTTGTGGAAAGTACAAAGAGATCTTTTTGGTTTGAGCACCCTGGACGGTGAGACTTTGTGTTTGAAACCGCAGTTTTCTAGCCAGGTAGCCTATTTCTAACGTCAGTTTCATGATTTATATATTTTTTGAGTGACACGACGTCATTTAGGTCATTAAGTTCCGGGTTCGTTTCGTTCGTTCGGCGGTTTCTAACGCGTAACGGACGCCACGTTGGCCACGTTCTCGGCGAGCGGAGGGCGAAGCACGTGATCGTGAAAACCACAACATGAAAACCAGGTGCCCCGCCCCGCCCGAGCGTGCCAGCTTCTCCACCGGGATCCCGGGGGTCGCAGGTTCAACGTTCGGCGTTCGCGCGGTTACGGTTCGACGTAACGACCAGCGACCACACGTTCGTCAACGTCCGGAGGACCGGCGCGGAGGAGCGGTTGGGATGGAATGCTAGTCGTGTATAATAGTTACCACCCCAATGGTGCGGACGCGGAACGGCAAAATGGGGTACTGTCCACGTAAAAACACCAGGACGCGACGAGTCCGCTCTACTCCGATCGCGGGCCGGTGAGCTCCAGACCTCCAGTGCACACCTGGAACAACGAATCAAAACACTACGATCCAAGCGATGCAGTTCTGCGGAGCGCTCTCCTTCCCCCGCAGGCCAGCCCAAGCCGCGCTCACAGAGGACAGAGGACTGGACTGTGTGCGGACCGTGCGACCCTGTGCGGCGTGTGTGCACCAGACGTGGGCTAGGGCGAGCGCAGACCGCTATCAAACGGCATGCCCGCCTCAGCCGCGATCGTTTCGAGAGTGTCGAGAATCCGTGCAAAGTCGGGTCGCTGCTTCGCCTCGAAGGCCCAGCATTCGCGCATCAGGGCAGCGAGGGCAGGCGGGTAGTGCGCCGCGTCAGCGGGCAATTCGGGCCTTGGGAGTAGATTGGTGATCACGCCCATCACGACCTGGGCCGCTGCGTAGCCGCTATACGGTAGCTGGCGCGTCATGAGCTCGAAGAGGAGCATCGCATACGAGTACGTATCGGCCTTCTCATCCCTGGCATCCCCTTTGAGGACCTCCGGCGCCGTCCACATCGGAGATCCCATTCGGTCGGTGCGCACGTCCGCGCCGAGTTTCAGATGGGCTAAGCCAAAGTCGCACACCTTCGCGTGCCCGTGCGCATCGAGCAGCACGTTGGCCGACTTGAGGTCGAGGTGCAGCACTGGTGGCTTGCAGCAATGCAAGTAGAAGAGGCCGAGCGCGACCTGTCGCGCTATGGTGAGCATCCGGAGCAACGGCAGTGGCGCGTCCGCCTGGCGCAGCAGGTCATAGAGCGACTGCGGGCAGAACTCGAAGAGGATGCATAGGTTGTCGGGCTCAACGCAGCCTCCCAAGAAGCGGACGATGTGGTCGTGACGTGCATTCGAGAGGATGTCCATCTCGGCGAAGAACTGTTGCACCTCCCGATCCTCAACGGAATGAGAACCGAAGAGTCTCTTGACGGCGACGCGCGATCGTCGCCATTGTGCCTCGTATACCTCCCCGTACGCCCCCGCACCCAGCCTCCTCCCAAATTTGAGCTCAGACGCATCTATGGCCCACGAGGCCACGCCCACCAACGACGGTTGCGTGTGATGCGAGATGGCGGCAGAGGGCACGTCGGGCATCGAGGTCGAGGGCTTCAGCAGGGCTGCGGACGCATCCACAGCAATCCTGGCGGCGTGCGAGGCAGCCTCTGCCTCCTCCTTCGTCTTGCCTGCAGCCATCGCCGCGGCTCGCGCATCATTGCCTGCCTTGATGCGCGCGACGATCAGCGAGGGCGGCGTCGGAGGCTGGCGGCCGTCGTCATCAGGCCGATTGCCCTCAACGGCTGGCGTCGAGAGCTTGCTAAAATCCAGCTTGCCCAGGCCGAGACCGCCCAACTTCAACCCAAGTCCAAGGCCACCACTCCCGCCGCCGCCTTCGCTCTCGAGGCCGAGCGCCGCGCCCCTGCCCAACCCTGCCTTCGCCAGCCCGAGCGCAGGCAGCACTGGCATCGACTTGGGGCGGGAGAGCGAGGCAACGTTCGAGCTACGGTCCGTCGAGTCCTGATCATCGTTCGTCAATGCTCCCCACCGGAACGGGTCCGCGAGAAAGTTGCCCCATCCGTCCATAGGCACGCCGCCAATGGATTTGGGTGGGGGGCCTGCCCCGCGCTGTGGGGCGGCAGCAGCTGCAGCAAGGAAGGCGATGGCCTTGCGCGACGCCTCGGCGGCATCCTCCACGTCGCTGTCATCCTCACTGCTTGAGTGGCAGCTTGAGTACATCGAGCCGCTGAGCAGCACATGGGCATCGGCGGCGGGCACAGCCGAGGGCGGCGCGGCCTCGGCGGCGCGCGCGGCGGGCGCGAGCGCGGGCGCGAGAGCGGTGGCCCGGGGCGGCTGCTTCTTTGGCGGCTGAGCCCGCGTCTCAGTAGCCTCGTCCCTTGCACCAGGAGAGCCGGGCCTCGACGAGGCCCTCGAGGAGCGCTGCGAGCCTGTGCGCGACGAATTGTCGCCTGCCCGAGGGGAGCGAGGCGATCCGCGAGGCGAGGGGCGAGGCGAGGGGCGAGGCGAGGCGCGGGGGGAGCCTTGCCTCGAGGAAGGCTGAGAGGGACCACGCGACCCCTGCCCACCACCACCGCCGCCGCCGGCGCTGGCAGCGTTCCTCTTCGCTACCGCTGTCGTCGCCGCGGCGGCGACCGTCAGGGCCTTGGGCAGCAGCGACGGCGCCGCCGAGGGAACCAAGGCCGCTGCAGCTGCAGGGAGCCGTTGCGATTTCGGGAGTGGCGTATCGATCCTCTGTGGCCTCCCCAGTGAGGGCGGACAGCTCCACGGTAAGCTGAGGATGTCCATCTCGGCGGCTGCCATGCGCATGGTCTCTTGAGCGGTTTGGTCCATCCCTGGGTGCGGCAGGCGCCATGCTGTCTGGGGAGCGTCGAGGTCCAGATTGGGCAGGGTACGGAGCCCTCCATCGATCAGCAATTCCTCGAGAGCTGCGCGCGTGCCCACAGCGGCGGACGATGAGCCGTTTCCACCCGCGGCGTTCTCAGAGCCATTGGCCTCGCGCTTGCCGGACCCAATCCGCTCTGGCGATTTGCCCTTGCCTGCATGCTTGCGCCGCCCCCCCGCCGGTGCCGACAGCGTTCGCCGTTGGTACGCCGCCGTTGGAGACTTTACACCGACTGCAGGAGGACGGTTGCTACTGCTCTTTTCCGGCTTCAGTGCAGCGCCGCCCGCTGCGCCCGCCGTGCCGCGTAGGGCCCGCGAGGGGCTTGGGTGCCGGGAGACATTCGCTGACGTCGAGCCTGGCCGGGATCCCGGCCGGTGCGGCGACAGCGAAGACCAGTTGTCGGCACCTCGTGGACGGCCACCGTTCCACGGCGGGTGGTTCGGCTTGCTGCCCGCACGTGGAAAGGTGAGCCCAGCCGCTGGCTTGCGACGCATCGCGGCACCTAGGCTAGGCGCCGGCGGCATGGAGGGCAGTCCTGGGGGCGCCGCGGTGCCCTGGGCGGCGTGCTGTGTCGATGATTGGAGAGGCGTTGATTTTTTCACATGAATTGAAGTCCCAGAGTACTAGGACCCCGAATCTCTTGGAACTTCCGCCCGGGCGGGGAGGCCGGTGCCGTAATGCGGAGCCTCGTGTACGCGTTCCGCCACACATACGGCACACTCGCACAGTTCGCAAAGTCATACATACAGAGTCCCGCACCATAACCATGCCTGCGCGCACGGCGCACATCTAATCATCCGCTCGATTGTGTATTGTCAGTCCCACTGTCCCACTCTGCTGTGCGACGCAACCGCTCGAAGAACCTCTGAACAGCTGCGATTCTCCTCGAGGCGGGGGTCGGGCGAGACTCCCCCCTGCCGCTCATCTCCCAACCTACTTTTGGGATCCGTCGATCGTGGGCTGCTGCGGCGGCGCCGGCGCGCGCTGCGACGACGAACTCTGCTGCGCCTGCGACTGGCCCGAGTTTTTGATCGTCCAGTCGAAGTTGTGGTCGTACGCGTAGCCCTCGCGGAAGAAGAGGTCCTTGAACATCTTGCGCAGGTACGAGTAGTCGGGCTTGTCGGCAAACTTGAGCGAGCGGCAGTAGTTGAGGTACGTGCCAAACTCGGATGGGTACGAGCGGCACAGCGCCTCGACGGGCGTCGACATCTTCTTCTCGGAGATCATGTCGTACTTCTGCTTCTTGGTCGCGGCCTTGAGGCCCTGCCACGGCAGCGAGCCTCGCAGGAAGTACATGAGCACGTAGCCGAGTGCCTCAAGGTCGTCCCTCCTGCTCTGCTCGATGCCCAGGTGTGTGTTGATCGACGCGTAGCGAGCTGTGCCCGTGAGGTTCTTGTTCTCGCGGTACGGGATGTGCTGGTGCGTCTTCGGGTCGCGGTACTTTTTGGCCAGGCCGAAGTCGATGCAGTGGATCAAGTTGGCCTTGCGGCCCAAGCCAATAAGGAAGTTGTCGGGCTTGATGTCGCGGTGAATAAACGACTTGTAGTGGATGTATTCAATGCGCTGCAGCAGCTGGTCGGCGATCATCAGGATCGTCTTCAGGTTGAACTTCCTGCACAGCCACACGCGCATGGCACATGCGAGGGTCGGTGATTGAGGAGGGGATCGGTACGCAGCAGCCTCGTGCAAGCGGCGCAAGACACGCCAGAAGCGGGGTCAGGCCGATTGGACATGGCGCTTGCCCGCCGCTTCCACCACACTTCCATCAAAGCCAGCCCCGAGTGGCGGCGCGGGCCAACGCAGCGCGACCGTCGAGCACCACGAGCCGCGTCCACTCATGGAGCCTCGGCGAGCGAGCAGGCGCCTATCGCAGCGGCGCGAGTCCGAGGGGCAGCGTGCCTGTCGCAGAAGTTGAACAAATCCTCGAGCGAGGGCCCGAGCAGGTCCATCACCATCACGTTGTAGTCGCCCTCCACGGTGAACGAGCGGACGGTGGGGATGCCCACGCCGCCGCCCAATATCTTGTAGAGCTTCGACTCGTACAGCAGCTGCGGGTGCTTGCTCTTGATCGACTCGAGCTTGATGGCCACCTCTTCTCCGGTG
This sequence comes from Chrysochromulina tobinii, assembly GCA_001275005.1. Lineage (NCBI taxonomy): Eukaryota > Haptophyta > Prymnesiales > Chrysochromulinaceae > Chrysochromulina > Chrysochromulina tobinii. The sequence continues at coordinate 24,776 of JWZX01002744.1, forward strand.
GAGATGTGCGTGCCGAGGTAGATGTCACCGAACGAGCCGGAGCCAATCTTCCGACCGAGACGGTACTTGTTGGCTACCCGAATCTCCATGGTCGCCATGGCGCTGCGGCGGGAGCGCCCCTGCCTGCACACCCAAGGCACGAACAAAGGTCAACAAAGTGGTGACGGTGCGTGGAGCACGCCCACAATGCATGGCGGCCGCGCGGAGATGGCGGCCATGCGACGTCCAGCGTCCAGCCTCCAGATAGCTCTCCGCAACTCCCGGCGCGCACAGCCGCAGGGACCGCGGCAGGGGACGCGCCGCCAGCGAGCGCTCGGGACCGTCATTCGCCACGGCCGAGCGCCGCCGCCTCCAGCTGGGTTGCGCCGCCTGGCGCTCGGCGCGGTGGCTGCGGATGGCTCGCTGCATGTCAGGCCGCACCACCCAGGCCCGAAAGGAAGCCAGAAAGCCGCGCGGGCAGGCAAAGGAACGGCGGCAGCGGGTCACCCTCCGGCCCTGAAGAGCAACTGATGAAATCATCAATCATCAGTGTTGCGCCAAAGTTTGACCCGCAAGCGAGCTCAAGCCCTCTTGTGACATACCCCATCAACATGCTCACCAACAACATTGGGGCTCGGTCGCCCAGCGCCGCGCATCTGGAGGGGCTCGCCGCGGGGGTCTCGGCGGTGTTCGCGGCGGAGGTGCAGACTGCGTGCGCCACCAAGCAGCGCGAAGGGCGCGCCAAGGATCGCACCGCCTGCCGCGAGGCGTTCATCGGCGGAGAACCGTGCGTATTCGGTATGGTCGCTGAAGGGCTGGGCAGCACGCAGGTGGTGGACTGGGTGCACGTGAATGCCCTTCCGACGTTCGTGCACTTTGCGGGCCACGACCCCAGCGCCACCTCCATGCTCCGCGCCGGTCAGCAGACCTTTGCCGCCTTGCACCAGGAGGCGCTCAGGATGGTGCCCGAAACTGGGCGCTCAGGGTGCACGCTCACGCTGTGCGCGATCAACCGCACGCGAAGCGAGCTGACGACGATCAACATCGGCGCGTGTGCCGCCGTCCTCTTCGCCCGCGACCGCGTCACACGCCTCACGGACGACCACCGAATCCAGGTGAACGCGCAAGAGCAAGAGCGGCTCAAGGCGTCGGACATCCTCGTATCCCGTGCGCAGGACGAGCTCGGCGCCCCCGTGGGCGCGCTGCGCGCGTGGCCGGGCGGCCTGCTGTGCGCGCGTGCGCTCGGGCGCGTCGGCCCCGCCTTCGTGCTCCCACGCCCCTCGTGCTCGAGTATCGTAATCCCGCAGGAGTTCATCCGCTGCGATGTGCTCATCTGCTCGGACGGCGTGTGGGACGAGCTGCTCGTGAGCGCGGTGCACGCGATCGCGCTCTCGTGCCCGTCGGCCACGTCGGCCGCCCAGCTCGTCGTGTCGTCCGCCGCCGCGCAGCACAAGTCGTACGACCAGCGCGGATACGGGCAGCCTCGCGACGACTCCTCATGGTATGTGGATCCCCACCCCCCTTCCTCCCCTGTCGCCTCAAGGCTGCACGCCTCGGATCACCCCTGGCATCCCTATTGCTTCCCCTCACCCCCCCCCTCACCCCGCGACGCCTCGCACGTTCCCCGCTCGACCCCCACCCCCTACCCCTTCCCCCCCTTCCCCTTCCCCCTCGCCTCGCCCCCCTCGCCCCTGACCACCCCTCGCCCCTGACCACCCCTCGCCCCTGACCACCCCTCGCCCCCCGTTGGCAGCGTGGTGCTACGGGTTCTGCGGGGCAAGCTGGATCACTCGCCGCGCTCGCCACGCTCGGTAGGAGGCTCGCCGCGGGTGCTCGCAGGCATGGCATCTGCCTCGTGGGGCTGGTGGAGGGGGGGCGGCCCCGACGACGCCAAGAACAAGCGCACGAAGCACACCGACATCACGCCGACCGCTTCCACAATGAGCACCACTCCGAGCATGTCGACCCCGGGCATGTTGACGCCGGCCGTCTTCGAGAGCAGTTGGAAGGGCGGCTCCCCGCTCGAGGGCAACAGCGGCGCTGGAAGTGACGATCTCTCCAATGGGTCCAATCACTCGAACCACTCGGCCTTCTACTCGGACGGCGTGCCGGACGAGGGCGCCCACCACGACGCCTCGTTGGCCGCGCCGCAGGCGCGCTCGATCAAAGGCCGTTCGAGCCTCGCGAGCCCCGAGGGCGTGTCGCTCGTGCCGACGAACCTCATCGAGGGCAGCAGCAGCAGAGAGGCGGCGCACACCGCACTCCTGCGACAAGCCGACGCTGGCGCGAGCGTCTCCAGCCTCCTCAGCTCGATGAGCGCGCAGACGCGCCAGCATTACTCGATGGCCACGCTGCCCGCGGACCGCGCTGAGCATGCGCGGCTCCTCGCCGCCCTCCGTGGGCGCTCCGGCAAGACGCCCGCGCTCTCGGCTTCCTATGCGACGCTCCCGCCGCTGCATGTGGGCGCACCTCTCGACCGGTGCGGCGTGCGGATCGCGCTGCGCCCGCACCGGCAGGCGCTCGGCGCGATCACATCGGTCCTCGCTGAGCTCGGGATCCTGATCTCCTTTGCAGCCACGTTCAGCACGACGAGCGACGAGGAGCTTCATGTGTACACGACCAGCCTGATGTGTGACGCCGTGGCGGCTCAGCTGCGCGTGCGCCTCGCGGCGGTGCTCGCGCTCGCGCCGGACGCGGTCGCCATCCAGGCCGCTGCTGACGCCCATCCACCTGTGCCTCAGACGGCGCCCGAGACGGCGCCCGAGGAGGTGGCCTCGGCCATGGTGTGCTTGCAGCAGTTGAATCTGCAGCAGCACGCCACCACGCCGCGGCCGCCCGCGCCGCGGCCGCCGCCGCCGACCCCGGAGCAGCCGCAAGCCCTTGCGCCGCCGCGGCTGGCCGGCTCTCAAAAGCCGATCACGGGCCTCACGTCGGAGGATCTATGCTCGATGTACTCGGAGTTCGCGCCGCTCGATGGGCTCGAGGTGCATCGCATGCTCGGTGAGGGCTCGTCCTCGCAGGTGTGGCAGGGCACGTGGCAGGGCGCCTTTGGGCCCGAGCCGGTCGTGCTCAAAGTCCTGCGCCGGAAATCCCCGGAGGAAACCTTCTTGAAGGAGGTGCACGTGTGGCGTCAACTGAGCCACCCTTGCGTGTGCGCGCTCCTCGGCGTGTGCCTGCACGAGCAGTGTCCCGCGATCGTGCTCGAGCATCAGAGCTGCGGCTCGCTCTACGACCTGCTGCACACGACGCCTCGCTTCTCTGTGACCGGCGAGATGGGTGACCACTCGCGTATGGGGGCCGCCCACGGCGTCACGACCGGCGCGGAGGCCATGGAGACGGAAGCGCCCAACGCAGCCGGCAGGTGGGGGGGCTCGGGCGCCCGCGCCGAGATAGTGCCCGAGATATTACCCGAGACGCCCGCGCGCCTCGCCGCCGAGGCCGCGCTCAGCGCCCGCCTCGTGGCCGAGGTGGCGCTCGCCCTCGCGTACCTTCACTCGCGAGGGGTGATGCACCGCGATGTGAAGACGTGCAACGTGCTGCTCGACGCGCAGCGCCACGCGAAGCTCTCTGACTTTGGGGTCGCCACCTACCTGGTCCCCGGTGCGACGGACGACGAGCGCTTCTGCTGCGCCGAGTACACGGCCGAGACGGGCACGTACCGGCAGATGGCGCCCGAGGTGATCCTGCACAAGCCGTACAACCACAAGTGTGACGTATATTCGTATGGGATGCTGCTGTGGGAGACGCTGCACCGGCGGCTGCCGTTTGAGTCCGCGACGCCGCTGCAGGCCGCCTTTGCTGTGGCTATGCAGCTGGCGCGCCCGCCGATTGAGCTGCGCGACGAGCTGCAGCCGTACGCGCCCATCATCACCGCGTGCTGGGACGTGGAGCCCGCGGAACGGCCTGAGATGGAACAGATCGTCGAGCTCGCGGCTGAGATGGTGCACGTGCTGGAGGCGAGGCATGCCCAGATCCTCGCACATGCCGACGTAGCGTGCTAGCGCACACGCCGTTTCTTTCTATGTATCCGTACGTTACTGGGATTATGGCAGCCCCGTGAGCCATGTCCAGGGGAGAGGGGACGGGAGGGCTTCCCGGCACGCGGTACCGCGGTGGGACTCCGAGCCTTGCGTACTATTGTATCATGGGGAGCGTCGACTTTCCGGATTCACCTAACGTAACGACTAACGTGCACGACTTTACGCGGCGCGGTATGGCACTAATATTGTAATAAGTCGAATATGGAACCTCACAGACGTTTCTTAATCATATATTAAATAACCGCGTCCGCGCCGCGCGCACTTGGCACCTTTCATGACTTACTTTGACTTATCCTGTGCAGTGTCGTGTTTCGGTTCTGAGTCGGCGGACCCGCCCCCCCCCCCCCTGAGAGGCAGCCCAGAGGCTCTCAGATCTCAGAACTTGGCCTTCCTGCCCGAGCCAGACGGGACCGCCGAGGGCACCGCATTCAGCAGCGCGAGCAGCTCGGCCGCGCCATCGACGACCACCTCGTCGCCGGCCGGCGCGGGTGCGCCCGCAGCGGCTGGTGCGCTACGTGGCATCGTCGAGGCGCCGCCCGCGGCGGCGGCGGCGGCGGCGAGCTGCATGGCGGGCAGCCGGCGGAGCACGAGCCGTACGAGGTGCGGCACCGCGCGCAGCGGGAAGCTCTTCCACTGAAGCAGGGCCTCCCACACGGGCGGCTCAGGCAGTGGGCTGCACGCCGCCTGCTGCAGTGGCGCCTGGGCCTCAAGCAGCGTCGCAGCGGCCGCAAAGCTGCCGGCGAGCGTCTCCGCGCCGTACTGCTTGGGGCGGACGTGGAGGTCGGGGAGAGCGAGCGAGCCCAGCACGGCGCCGGCCGCCGCCGACGGCAACGCGATGGCGTCGCGCCCAACTTGGCGCCATTCGACCTCCTCTCGCGCGAGAGTCTCGGCGGCGGGTGAGGCCCCAAGAAAGGCGACCAGCTGCGAGAGGGGCGCCGAGTGCAGCGAGAGCAGCGAGAGCAGCCAGAGGGCGAGTTGAGCGAGCCTCCGCCGCTCCTCCGCCACGTCGGTGGGCCTGTCCTCGGCAGCGGAGGACGGCGCCGCCGCGTTCGCCGCCTCCTCCGCCGCTCGAACCGCCTTCGTCGCGGCGGAGGACTCATCCGGAGCGACGGCGAGGGAAGCCACATCGACCTCCGCCGCGACCAGCCCGAGAAGCATCTTCAGATCACGAGCCCACACGCCGAGCATCGCCTCTGACGGCGAGGTGGGCCCCCAATACGCTTGGAGCAGCCGCTGCGCTGACCGACGCAGGGTGCGCAGGTAGAGGTACTCGGCGGCGTCGTGGTGGGCGAGTCCTCCCCGCAAGTGGCACCGAAGGCTCACGAGGGTACTGGCTGCATGCTGCATCGGGAGCGAGCAGCGCTGCCCCTGGCGCCACGGACGCTGCTGGTGCCAAAAGGGGCGGTGGGCCAAGGCGGAGCCCGCCGCGCCTGTGGGATCTGATGAAACCGCCGCAGTCGCCTCGAGCAAGCTGAGAGCGGGCGCCGTCGTGAGCAGAGCGCTACCCTCGACGATCTGCCAGCGCAGCCGCTCGATGAGTGCGCCGAGCACAGCCGCGGCCGCACCGAGCGTCGGCGCGCACTGCGCGTGCTGCCACTTGAGCGGCGGGACTGCGGCGCTGGCTGCGCCGCGCTCGGAGCCGGCCGCGAGCCTGTCCACAAAGCTTTTGAGCGCGAGTGCAGACGAGAGGCAGACGATCGGCACGGCGCTCTCGGACGCCGCGAGCTCCGCAGCCGCAGCCGAGAGCGGCGGCACCTCGTCCGTGGCGGGCAGCGGCGCCGCAGGTGGCGGGCGCGATGGCGGAGGAGCTCCAAACTTGGAGCCGGCGACAGGGGAGGCGCCCGTCACGGCGCTCGACGCCGTCTCAGCGACGTCGGCGAGCTGCCCCAGATAGGCAGCATACATGGTACACGCGCGCGCGACGGCCTCGCAGAGCGCCGTGTCGAGCGCCGCCGTCACGCCGTACAGAGGGCCCGCCGCGTGCAGTGGCAGCGAGCTCAGCAGCATCGCCGTGGAGCCGAGAACCATCCCAGCCTTGGCCGTCGGCGCACCCGCCGCCGCGCCCGCGCCATAGCGCATGGGCACCCAGCTCGTGCGCCCGGCGCCGTCGCGCGCCTCGGAGGCCATGGCGCCGCGCACCAGCTGCGCCACGTGAGCGGCCGACGCAGCTGCGAGCCATTCCTCGCTGGTCGCGAGCGCGCGCGCGCGCTCGAGCTTGCCCAGCACGGCGTGCGTGAGCGCGGGCGAGGCCGCGCTCAGGGCGGCGCTCAGTCCACACAGCGCGTCGCACACGGCGGCCGCCTCGCGAATGGCGCTCGGCCAATCGATTCGGCACGCGACGCGCCGCGCGCCGCCGCCGCCCTCGACGGCGCCGGACGTCCTGCGCTCGAGCCGAGTTTCGTCACCCTCGGTGATGGGCACCACGGTCGCAGGCTTGAACTTGGTCTGGCGGAAACCCAGCCGAACGGCGCCCGGCGTGGAGCGCGGCGCGCCGGCGCCGGGCGCCGCAGCGGCGGGTGCCGCGCCCTTTGTCTCGAGAGCGTCCCGGGGACTCAAGTGCGAAGTCGCATCGGTGACAGCCGCCTGCGCCGCGCTGGCCACGTAGTTCAGGCAGAGGACGTCGAGCAGCTCGGGCAGCTTGCCGAAGCGTGTGAAGGTCGTCTGCAGCAGGTCGAGATCCTCGGCGAGGACGAGGCGGCGCACGCACGCGACGCACCGGCGCACCGAGGCGGCCGACGCACCGTGCAGCCCGGTTGGCGGGGCCACTTCCGCCGCCGCCTTTGAGATGTCGGCCTTACGCAGCCTCTGATAGAGCGCCCACGTTTTCGCCGGAAAGCTGGTGCACAGCTCGGCCAGCAGCGCCTTGTGCGCCTTCAGGTCCGTGCACTCGAGCAGCCGCCTCTCGGCAGCGTCGAACTCTGCATCGGTCATCTCTACCATCGCTTCTGCCCGCATCAGAGGTATGGAAGGCGGCTGCGACGGTGGCGCCTCTACCTGTGCTCCCAAATTCTGGAGAATCGGCGCTTTCGCCGATGACAAGGACGCCGCCTTTGCCGCGTGAGCGTCAGTGCTGATTGGCAAGAGCTTGCCAGGCAGTGTACCCAGCGCCCGCTCAGGTGGTAGAGCGAGGGCGCCTCGCTTCAGGAACTCCTTGAGCGCGAGCGGCGTCGGTTTGGGCGAAAGCTTCAGAGGTGCGAGTTGAAGTGGGGTGATGGATTGGGGATGACCCGTCGAGGATTGCACCATGCGCCTTCGGCCGTTTGGAACCGGGAGCGGACCGAAGGTGTGAATTCTCACGATCACATTAAAATGCCATCTCATACAATAGTAGCGCAAGTCGATCTCAAACATCTCCACCGGCACGGCGACCAACCGGCTACGCTTACCAACCTCGAGAGTACTCCCGACCGTAGCTCGCACTTCGAGACCGCAATTCCGAGATCGCATCTCCGAGATCGCATCTCCGAGACCGCATCTCCGATAATCTCCGAGGCTGGCCCACCAGCCGTGACCTCAGCCGGCAACGAGCTCAGCCACCCAGGCCACTATCTGGCCACTATTGGCCTCTGATGGCCGCCGCGATGGCCAGTAGGGGGTTGGCCGGACGCTCCTTGGCCACAGTGGCGACCGCCAGTGAGAGAGCCTTCTGCACGCCAAAGTGATCCAGGTACGCTCGGTCGCTCAATGCTTTGAGGTCCACTACCTCCACAGGCCCACGGGCTAGCTCGGTGGCTGGCTGGCCCGCGGCGGCGGCGGCGGCGGCAGCGGCAGCTCGCTCAAACTCTGCCTTCGCCTGGATGAACTTGGCGTAGTTCTCATCCGTGTAATTGCATGCCGCCTCGGGGCTCAGCGCACTGCTGCCGCTCACCTCCGCCACAACTCCCCACAGGGTCTCACGTAAGGTGGCGAGGACCTTGACGCACTGGAAGGTGAGCGCCTGCTGCGCCGAGAGCGCATCGAGCTGCAGGTAGCTGCTCACGAGCGTGCGCTCCTGTGTCGGCGAGAGACCGCACCCCATCGCCAGGATGGCGAGATCCATCAGCGGCTGACCGACGTTACAATACTCGAAGTCGACAATATGGACCGTGGGCGCGGCGCCGCCCTCGCCGCGCGCGCAAACGACGTTGCTGGGCAGCAAGTCGAAGTGGCAAAAGGCAGCCGGCGACAGCGGACCAGCCGCCGCCTCCACTGCCGGTAGCAGCCCGTCAGCGCCTTCGACGAGAGGCAGGCGCCTAAAGCCGCCCTCGCGCGCATACGCGAGCCACCGCTTCAAGTCGGGCGGCGCCCATGTCTGCTCAGTGGGCGCCGCACTTGCAATCTCGGCGGGTATCGGCGTGGCATGCAGCCGTCGGATCGTGGCCGATAACGAGGCGAGCAGCGCGGCATCCTTGCCGTCGCACGCTGCCTTGACCTCCACCTCGGTGAGGGAACGGCCGTCAATGAAGGCGCACACCAACACATCTGGGAGCTCGGTGTGGATGACGCGCGCGCCGATGCCCGCAGCCTCCACCGCGCGCGCAGCCGCTTGCTCCTTGACGCGCGACACGCCGTACGCGGGCAGGTCGCTTCCCACCCTGATGAAGAAGCGCTCACCCGATGCGGAGTCCTTGGCGATGAAATTCTGGTTGGTGCGACCCTCTCCGAGGCCAAGGTCTTCGGTCACATCGTTCACGTGCGTGATCGACATGGTGCGGCCCGTCCAGATCGACAGCCCTTGGGCGCGCTCGAGCGAGGCTTTCTTCATGTCGGCCTCGACGCTCTACATTTCATGTGACGCCCACCATTCATGTGAATTCATTCATGTTTACTCACACACCAAATTCACACCATCACGTAACAGCAACGCAGGACTCTCGAAATGAGACACGTGTAGTGCAGGCGGAGAGCTGAGAAACAGCCAAAATAAGAGAGTCCACTTTGAGAGTGGCGCGAGACCCATCATTCACAACACGTTCACAGCTGAGCATGAAACTAAGCAAACGGTCTTAATTAAAACCCCTCCTTCCATGGTCCTTCCTCTTCTACCACCGACGACGGCGCAGCCACCACGCCTGGCTCCGGTTGCGTCGCCGCCAGCAATGTTCTCTCCACCATGCTCTCCACTGGAGGTTCAAACGACGGCGCAGCCACCCGAGCCCGCTGCGGCGGCACCACGCGTTGGATGCGCGTCGTGGTGAGCGCTGGCGTGCTCTGCGACGCGGCGAGCCCCCGGCCAACGAGTGCATCGAGCGCGGGAACGTCCGTTGCAAGGTTGCCTTCGGACGTACCGGACGCGAACCCCGGCGTAAACGAACGCGTCGAGCCCGGCGCGAAGGAACGCAGCGAGGCAGCGCCCCCCTGCGCGTCCCCGGGTGCCACCAATCGCGGCAGGCGCTGCGACACGTGCGGGGGCGGTACGGCAGCGCCCAGCGACACGCTGCTGAAGGACGGTGCGAGTCGAGGCGGTTCAAGAGCGTCGTGTCGAGTGGTTCCACAGGATCGGGCGCGAGCAGGCCCAGTAGGAGCAGCCATGATCGCGCCAGTGGGCGGCGCGGCGCTCATCCGAGGGAGGCGTGTGGCGACCATACCGGTGCCCGTCACGGCGTCGGCGCTCATCACGGCGCTCATTCGAGGGAGGCGTGTGGCGACCATACCGGTGCCCATCACGGCGTCGGCGCCCATCACGGCGTCGGCGGGCCGGGGCAACGCGACGTCGCGCGTGGGGCTTGGGGGCTCAGCCTCGGCGTTCTCGATGCTTCGCAGCAGCTCGAGCAGCACAGCGTCCGACGGCGCGGCTCGGGGCATGGGGCTCGGTGGTAGAGGCTCCGCCTCCGTATCCAGGTGCACTGCCTCGATGGATGGTCGTGGCACGGGCGCGGGATCCCGCGGCGGCGACTTGGGCCGGCCTGGCTGGTGCCGGTCGGGCTGGTAGCGTGATCCAGCGATGAAGCCCACACGCCCACGCAGGGAGAGGCGAGCAAGCCGTGTGGCTGAGCGGCTCAAAAAGCCGCTCAGCGACGTGAGCAGGGGCCCAAAGGAGGTGGCTGCCGTTCGGGAGGTGCGTGGGCCCTTGCGCGCGGGGTCGTCGTCGTCATCGTCGGGGGCGAGGGTAGGGAAGGCCGAAGAGACCGCCAAGCTGGACGGTTGATAGTCGGGATCATCCATGCCATTGAGGTAAGGACGTAGAGACCGGCGAGCGCGCGTGGTGGTTGCAAATATCGAGCCTCTTCTGATGAACTGCGGCGATGAAGAACCCGACCTCTCGCTCACGTCACCACCTGCGCTCGCTACGCCTGCACTCGCTACCACCGCCGCACCGAGAGGCCTCCACTGACGGGGGCGCGGAGCACGCTCGCCGCCTTCGCCCCCTTCGCTCTCATCCTGCACCTCGTTGGCCGCCTCTCCCGTAAAAGGATTCGCGACCGTCTTGGCTTTGTTGTTCGTCGTCATTCGATCCTCATCGGGAACCACTCGCAGCTCAGTGAAGCGCTGCTTGCGACGGCGCGAGTACCAGCGGACCGCAAGCAGGCCCATTAGCAGCAGCAGCAGCGCCAGCGGCACAAAGATGGCCGCCGCCATCGCCCCGTCCATCCCGGAGACGCCCAAGCGCGCAGCATGGGGAGGCTCGGGCGGCGCCGAGTTGGACAGCTCGCTCAGCAGAGAGGCTCGCACTTGGGTGATGGGCACGCCCAGGACACTCGAGAAGAAGGAGCTCGCGCCTGCAGCGTTCGCGTCGAGCCGTGCCAGCAGCGCCGCAAACGCTGCCGGCGTTGGCTCCAGCGGCTGGATCCAGAACGTGAGCTCGGTTGTGTAGCTGCGAGCGACCAGGCCGGTGCTTAGGCCGGGCAGCTCGAGGGTGTGCACGAGCGCCACGTTGCTGAAGGGGACGTAGGCAACGACCGCGACGCGACGCGGGAACTCGAGCCGCCAGTCGAGCGATGCGATCCATCCGTGGGCGCTCGCGGGTCCGGTGTCGGGTGGGGAAGGAGGAGGTGGGGAAGGAGGAGGAGGTGAAGGTGTTGGAGGTGAGGACGGAGGCGGAAGGTTTGCGCGCGGTCCGCAGTCGCTGCAGTCGGTTCCGTGAGCGCACAGTGCGTATTCGGCGCCGGGGCCGCCGTCGTCGCACCAAGTGTCGAACGCATAGCCACTGCAGGTGTTGCTGCACACGTGTGCCGGGGGAGGGGAAGGAGATGGCGGCGGCGGTAGAAGCAAAGGGGGAAGAGATGTACCGCTACTCTGCAGCCTGCGGACCTGACCGGTCACGTCCACTGCAGTGCTCGCACCGCCGGCTGCAGCGATGCTGGCAACAAAAGCGGCGACCGACGCCGAGGTTGGGTGCGCGTCAAGCTCGGAGATTGAGTACGCTGTCAACAGCCGCAGCACGACGACCTCGCGTGGGGGCGAGGGAGGGGGTGGCGGGGAGTAGGTGCACGCGCTCTGCAGGTGCACGTTGACCGCAGGGGCAAAGGTGGCGGCGGTCGAGTCCGCGCAGCCGAGCACGGGTGTGATGCATGCGCCCTCGACTGATGGGTCCAGATTGATGGTAGCTTCCACCGTGTAGCCGAGCAAGCTCGAGTTGGTACAGCCGAGCACGCGGCAAACGACGTTGGCGGCGACGTTGGCGGTCACGTCGAAGTTCGACGCAACGCTGAGCGTGCATCCTGCACGTGCCTCGAGGCAGATGACGCCCACGACCGTTGCGATCGGGTCGAAGTTCAGCGCGAGAGAGTTGAGGCAGCCAGGCACGACGCACGTGCCGCTGTCGTAGGTGGCGCTGGGCGCAAAGTTAATCGCCTCCGAGAAGGTACATCCTACTCCGTTGAGATTGCAACTGCCCATGTCGACGAGCGCCCACGCGTCATAGTTTCGCGCGCGAGAATCGGTGCAGCCGCCTACGAAACATGTACCATCATTCATGTTGGCCAGGGCCACAAAGTTGATCGCGTTCGGAACGGTGCAGCCAAATATCGGTACGGCGCAGCCGCCGTTGACGCCCCCGCTGACTGGTACCGTGGCGTTGGCCGAGTAGCTCGGTGAGAAGGAGTCGGTGCAGCCCTCGAAGGCGCATGCGATCAATGGGACGGTGGCGAGCGAGTTGTAATTGATCGCGTTCGGGTGCATGCAGCCCGCGATCGGGTAGGCGCACGCGGTGCTGCCAAACGGCAGCGAGTACGTGGCATAACTCACGTAGTTGAGCGCGGACGAGACGGTGCACCCTTGCACGGCGCACGTGGAGGGCACCGCACTGCCCGTGGCCCAGCTCACGTAATTCTCCGCCCGTGAGTCCATGCAGCCGGCGAGCGGGTACTGGCACCTCGTGCCATCGGCCACGGTTGCCCTCGTGTCAAAGTTGAGCGCCATCGGGTCACGGCAGCCAACCCGATTGAGGATGCATGAGCCGTCGTTGAAGGTGGCGGCCGACATGTAGTTGAGCGCACTCCAGTCGGTGCAGCCGCGTACTGCCAGGCAGCCGGCCGCAAAGCAGCCGCCATTGTCAATTGTGGCGCGAGAGTTGTAGCAGGCGGACGCCGAGTCGGTACATCCCAAGATGCTACGCGCGCAGCTGCCATCGTCCCGGGTGGCGAGAGGGTTGTAGCGACTCGATGTCGTGTTCATGCAGCCGAAGACGGCGAAGATGCACGAGCCGTCGTAGCTCGTCGCCCTCGTGTCAAAGTTGATCGCATTCAAGGAGGTGCACCCGGGCACCACCAGTATGCCCACGCAGCCGCCCGTGCGCATCACCGTCGCGCCCGCGTTAAAGTCCGTAAAGCGGCTGTCTGTGCATCCCTCGAGCCGGAAGATGCAGCTGCCATTGTCACGCGTGGCGTTCGGGTTGTAGTTGAGCGCCGCGGGCGCGAGGCAGCCGCCAACGTAGTACTCGCACGTCCCGGACGCCACGTTGGCCATTCCGTAGTAGTTGGCCGCCGTCGAGTCCGTGCAGCCGCGCACCAGGTAACGGCAGCCGTACAGGCTTGTGGCATTGGAGTCGTAGTTGAGCGTGCCCGCGCTGACGGTGCACCCGAGCCTCGAGTACACGCAGTTGCCGCTGTTATTGTTGGCCGTGGCCACGTAGTTCGCGGCGAGCGAGTCGGTGCAGCCCGTGATGACGAAGTCGCAGCTGCCTTTGTCCGCCACTAGAGCGAGCGGGTTGTAATTGCTTGCGCTCGGCACGGTGCATCCGAGCGGCGAGGGGGCAAAGATGCAGCCGCCGGAGTCGGTGTTGGCGAGCGCGATATAGTTGAGCGCGCTCGCATTGCGGCAGCCGGGGATCGGGTAGGTGCAGCTCGTCTGTCTGGTCGCGTTCGGGTTGAAGTTGAGAGCTGTCGGATCGCTGCACCCGTCGATTGCACCGAGGGGGTGTGTGAGTGTGTGCGTGAGCATGCGGTGCGGAGTGTCGGCGAAGAGAAGATGCCTCTTTGGCCCCGAGCGCTTCGTCAGGCGGCGGCCGGTTATCGAAGGGGGCGGAGGGGAGGGCGGCGGAGGAGAGGGCGGCGGAGGAGAGGGAGGCGGCGAGGGTGGCGGGGGCGAGGGCGGCTTTGAAGGTGGAATCGGTGGTCGACGAGG
>JWZX01002745.1:0-29687 GCA_001275005.1 Chrysochromulina tobinii
CCACCCTCGCCGCCGCCACCCTCGCCGCCTCCGCCCTCGCCGCCACCGCCCAAGCCACCGCCACCACCCTCGCCGCCTCCACCCACCCCGCCGCCCAAGCCGCCCCCGCCTCCGCCCCGATATCCACCCCCATCGCCGCCGCCCCAGCCCCCCTCATGCCAAGCAGTACTCACCAGATGGGTTACTAATCCGCTTTCGAATGCCCCCACGGACCAGTACACGTGCGGCATGCGCATCGACGAGCACGTGGTCAACGGGTACACTCTGCTCCAGGCGAAGATTATGGTGGCCAACGAGCATCCCAACGAATGCTTTGCATGCATGGTCTTCCCCCCGCGCCCGCCACCGACCCCTCCGCCACCGAAACCACCCGCTCCACCGACGTCGCCGCCGCCTGCCATCCCATTGTGCCTCTCCTCCTACAACACCATTGCCGCCAATGCCAACGGTGCGTACACGTGCGGCCAACGCATCGCTTGGCTGCGTCAGGTGCTCAATATGATCGAAGATGAGGCGCGCAATCAGGTAGCCATCGAATTCCCGATCGAGTGCGGCGCGTGCCTATATTCGCCGCCACCGTCCCCGCCGCCCCTTCCCCCGATGCCACCGCCCTCGCCGCCGCCGCCGTCGCCACCGCCCCCGTCACCTCCTCCGCCCCTACCGCCGCCCTCGCCGCCGTCGAGGCCGCCGCCACTTTACCCGCAGCCTTTCCCTCCCCCGCCTGATCCACCCTCAACGCCCGGAAGCACGTGCCGTCTCATCTACGGCGCGGGCGACTGCCGTGAGTCCGATTACTGTAACTACGTGGGCGAGTGCATCGACGGCATGTGCCACTGCCCGCCGGGCTACCTCGATGTCAACTGCTCGACGCGCGTCCTGTGCGCTTACTGGGATGACGGCTACGCGAGCTGGAGTGACGTGGGTGTGAACACGTCAGAGCACGCGCGCTCGGCGCCCCCAGACATTCGAGGCGTCGAGCGCGAGTCCGTAACCTTCTACGGCGGGGATGCCACAACCTTCTGCAGCATCAGTCACCTGACCGACTTCACGGCGCTCATGCTGCAAGGCTTCCCGGACCCGCCTCCTCCGCCTCCAGGCGAACCACCGCCGGCCAGTCCTTCTCCGCCGCCATCGCCAGCCGGGCCGCCGATTATAATGCTGCCTCCGCCGCAGGCCGACGCGGGCATCATCATCGGCGTCCTCACCATTCTCCTCTTTTTCAATTGGAGTTCGGTCGCCGTCCATCGGCGATGGGTGCTTTTGATGCGGCGCGGCTGGGATGGAGACTGGAAGATTATTGTCACGTGCGGCCTGTGCCGCCGTCGGAAGATTGATCCCGACGCATCCCCCCAGAAGCCGGCGCGCTCGCGCTTTGCCTTCCGCAAGATCAACTCGCGCAAAGTCATGCCCTCGCCAGTCACCGACGGCCCTGACCACCCGAATTTGGCAGGCGACCGCCTAGCAGAGCCGGGCCCCAAGGTGCCTGTTCGCTGGCCAAAGAAGGGAGAGAAGCTCGAGGTGAACGTTGCCGAGAAGACTGCAAACACATTCTCGGATCTCCCCGACAAAACGATCGCCAGTGTGTTCGCACGCTCCTTCCCACGCCTCTCGCGCTTCCTCGTCCGCGCGTGGCACGGCGCGCGCCACGACCACACCCTCGTGCGCCTGTGGGCGGCGCGCGAGAATGCGTCGGGCTACATGCTCTCGCGCTTGCAAGCGATACAGCTCGTGTCCACGTCGCTCGTGGCGTCGCTGACCACAGCGTGCGTGATCATGGCGATCCGGCACGGCTGGGAGCTCCCTACGAGCTACAACGCAGTGCTCACCCGTCCAAGGGGCGAGTACAATGGCGGTATCGACCCTGCGAAGATCGAGGTCGGCGTGGCGGTGTGGGTCGGTTTCCTCAGCTCGCTCGGTGCTCTCGTCGCCACGGTGGTCGCGGCCAACACGTTCCGCTTCGTCAACCTGGGCAAGGAGGAAGGCGCCCTCAAGAAGAGCCATTACGACGTCTCCGCCGCCGACGATGACGCCGCCGCCGCCGCCGCAGCAGCAGCCGAAGCCAACTGGCGCGAGCCCAAGGAAGGCGTCCTCGTGGAGGTGCTCGGGCCGCCACCGCCGGTGCTCATTCGCGACGGCGCCGCTATCGCCATCGGGGCCTCGAAGGCCAACGAGGTTGAGATCTGGCAGACAAGCCGCGGCTGGCTGCGTGGGCTCAGCACTCAGCTCGGCGGCCTGGGTGGCGACGTCAGCATCGGTCTTGGTAGTGGTGACCTCGGTGGTGGCCTCGGTGGTGGCCTCGGTGGCGGCCTCGGCCTCGGTGGTGGCCTCGGTGGCGGCCTCGGCCTCGGTAGTGGCCTCGGTGGTGGCCTCGGTGGCGGCCTCGGTGGCGGCCTCGGTGGTGGCCTCGGCGGCAGCCTCGGTGGCGGCCTCGGTGGCGCGATCACAATCGGTGCGACCGGCGACGGGTCCAAGCCGCTCCGACCCTCACTGTCTGCCAACACCGCCGCCCTCCCGTCGCTCAAGGCCATCCTCGATCCGCAAGCGTCTCGTATGCTGCTCAACATCCCTACACGCACGCCGGTGGTCAAGCGCACCCTGGGCAAGATTGATGCGCTTGGCGCGGCTTTTGAATCTCCCGAGCTCAAGTCCCCCGAGCTCAAATCTCCCGAGCTCAAGTCTCCCGAGCTCAAATTTCCCGAGCTCAAGTCTCACGAGCTCAAATCTCCCGAGCTCAAGTCTCACGAGCTCAAGTCTCCCGAGCTCAAGGCAGCCGGCATGCCGGAGGCTACCAGTGCATCGCTAGGCGATGTGGAGGCGTGCATGGTGCCCAACGGCTCGCGTCCCTCGAGTCGCGAATCTGCCATGCCGACGGGCGCCGCCGAGAGTGGCGCGTTGCTACCGCCATCTGCAACGGGGCTGCCCCTGTCGCGTCCGCAGAGCGCCGAGGAGCCCGCGCAAGGAGCCTTCGTGTCGCTCACTCCTGCTGCGGCCGCTGAGGTGTTCCCGGCGCCGGAAGCAGCGCACATGGCGGCGGCGGACGCGGCGGCAGCGCGCGCCAAAAAGGAGATCGAGGACGACTCGCCGAGCGAGTACTCGCCTGGTGGCGTCTCTGATGATGAGGAGGCCGATTCGGCCAAGAACGCGGCCGTTGACGCCATTCACAGGCGAGCTTCGTGCTGCTCAGGCGCGCCCGGCGAAGAGCCTCCTTTTGCAGCGACGGCACCAGGCAGACTTCTGGCCTCCGTAGTGGAGTCAGTGGAGGAGGCGACTCCCCCGCCGCCTGCGCGGGTCGATGCATGGGCGACGGGCACTCTGCCCTCTGTGGCCGCAGATGATCAGCCCGGGCTCGCCGAAAAGGAGCCCGAGGCCCCAAGTCCGCCTCTGAAGCCGGACTTGCGTCCAGCCCGGCCGGGCAGCGCTGCGAACACGCGCCCCGGCTCCGGTCTCATCTCGAGCCGCTCGATCGCTAACTGCGGCTCCGTCAACGACGGCTTCAGCACAGCCTCCGATGGTGGCATCGTGCTGTCTGGCAAGTCACGCCCGAGCTCGGCTGCACGCTTGCCCACTGTGTGCGCGCCCGAGCAATGGGTCTCAGGATCGCGGCGCAACTCACGCCCGAGCTCGACCGACGGCTTCGCCGCGCGTGGCATGGGCGCGCCTGCGGCCTCTGGCTTTGCGCGCCCCAGCTCCGCCGCGCCTACGCGCCTGCCCCCTGCGATAGGGACCCTCGCTGAGGCCGGCGCGCTCGAGGAGGCCGAAGGCGTCGCGACGACGCTCGAGAAGCGGCGCTCGCCCGCCGACTCCGATGGCGGCTTCGACGACGCCTTTGACCCCTCGCCGCGCGCGAGCCGCTCGATGGCCATGCCCGCCCGCCCGGGCATCGCCCCGGCAAGCCTCGCTTGGAACGCCGTGGAAGAGGAGGAGGGGATCCGCCTGCAGGCGTCGCCGCCTCCCTCGCCGCCCTCGCCTACGGCAGCGGAGGGCGCCGGGACGGGCATCACGAACGTTGATCGGCTGCACGGCGGCCGAAGAACACGGCCCATGAACCGTACCCGCACGCCGCCGATCGCGACGCAGCCGACCGCTGCGACCGCGACTGCGACCGCATCGCCGCCAACCGCGATGCCGCCAATCGCGCCGCCGCCGATCGCGACGCCGCCGATCGCGCCCCGTAGCGTCCCGCCACTCCCGCCCTTGCAGGGCTCCCTCTCCTTTCAGCAGCCTAGTATGGCCGACGGCGGCCCTCGTCAGCTCACGAGCTCAACTGTCTCGAGCTCAAATCTCCTGAGCTTAAATCTGCCGAGCTCAAATCTCGCGGGTCCCTCCTCTGGGCAGGGCGCGCGCTCCGAGACGGCCGCCGAGCGCAAGCTGGCCAAGGCCAAGGCGGATGCCGAGGCGCGCTGGAATGCGCGCCCTGATGTGATCGCCGCGAAGGAGAGGGAGCGACTTGCGGCGGAGCGTCTTGCAGCGGAGCTCGCGGCGCAGGCCAAGGCGGAGGCAGAGGCGAAGGCGAAGGCGGAGGCGGAGGCGCTGGCCAAAGCGGAGGCGGAGGCGCTGGCGGAGGCGGAGGCGGAGGCGGCAGCCCGGGCCAAAGCCAAGGCCGCCGAGGACATCGAGATCGTTCTCAAGCGCAACTCACACGGCCGCTTTGGTGTCTCCTTTGGCGCGCCAGGCGACGGCACCATTCGTCTAGAGACCATCTCGGACGCGCACATGATCGACGACGATGACCGAATGCGCCTGTGTGTGGGCGACATCGTACTCTCGCTCAACGGTACCAAGCTCAAGAACGGCTTTCTCGCTCAACAGTCCGAGAGGGCGCTGCAGCGGATGATCGAAAAGGCGGGCGAGCAGATGGTGCTCCACGTGTGCCGGCCGAGCGAGATGGTCTACGAGGGGAACAACAAGGCGGCCGCCGCGCGTGCCGAGCTCGACGCGATGCAGGCCGCCGATGCGGCCAAGCGTGTGCGCGAGGCGCTCGAGGAGGGCGACGTCATCGGCGCCGCCTCGATTCGGTCCGCCGAGGCCGCCAGGCGCACCAAACTGGCGCTCGATGCGGACGGGGACGGCAAGGTCTCTGCGGCCGAGCTCGCGGCCGGCACGACGCGCGCCCTGTTCGCCGGAGTCCGGTTCTTCGAGAAAAAGGCCACCGCCGTCATCGACACCGACGGCGACGGCAAGGTCTCTGCCGCCGAGATGGCCGCGGCGCTCACGTTTGCGGGCGTGCGTAAGAAGGCCGTTGCCGCCCTCGACGCCGACGGCGACGGCAAGGTGAGCGCAGCCGAGATGGCGGCGGGCGCGGCTGCGGCGGCACGGAAGGCGTCGATGAAGCTGAGCAAGTGGCAAGAAGAGATTCGGGCCTCGCTCGACACGGACGGCGACGGGCACGTGTCCGCGGCCGAGCTTGCTGAGGGCATCCGCCGCGCGCGCATCGCCTTCGTCAAGCGCGTCGTGGTGGCCATGTCGCTCGCCACGGTCTGGGTCGCCAACCTCGCGGCTGTCGTGCTGATGGGGTTCATCGCCTTGATCGCCACGCTCGTCCTCACGCCCAACGAACTATGGGTGGCGTTGATCAGCTGGGGCTTCGCGGTCCTCTGGACGATCGCGGTGATCGAGCCGATTTGGATTCTCTTCTGGGTGACTCTCACGATCCTCTTCCGTTGGCTGCTCACCTTGGGCTTCGACACGGACGGCGACGGCCAGATCTCGTTCAAGGAGCTCCGCATGGGCGCCAAGAAGGCGGCCGATGCCAAGGCGGCCGCCATCAAGGCCAACATGGACACCGACGGCGACGGCAAGCTCTCAGCGGGCGAGGTGGCTGCTGCCATCGGCCGCTCCACCCGCAACATGATAGGATCGGTCGGTGGCAGCATCATATCTCGGTCCATATCTCGGCCGCTCCATAGCAACATGATAGGATCGGTCGGCTCGAGCGTCAGCCGTGCTACGTCGCGCCGAGGGCGTAACAAGTGAGCCGAGAAGAGGGAAGCAGCGGAAGAGGAGTACGCATAGGACACACGCACGGCACGCAAACCGAACGCAGGCGCGCACGCGGAGCGGTCATGGTGAGGGACGCGTGGAACATGAACGGCATGACGCATTTGGCTCCATATCAATGGGTCGTACTTGCATCGGGGGACATGACTTGTACATGAAGCATGGGTTGTTTCTTGCATGTGGTTGGGGAAATATGACGTATCGGATGATCGGATCGAACGGCTAGCAGTATCTCTATAACTTTATCTTAGTAGTGTACACGAGACGCGATTAAAGTCTCATCAAAAACTATCGTGAGCACCGGAGATCACACTGTGCTGGAGGAGAGACCGACCTCACTAGCGAAATTGAGTAGCCCGAGCGAGTGAGTACTCAGTACTTGTGTTGACCGAGGGGAGCGGACGAGCCGTCCGTCGAGACGGTGGTGGAGTGAGCGTGGGGGGACCGCGAAGAAACTGAACTGAACTGAACTATCGTGTGTGCTTCGGTACCTGCTACACCTCATCCCCCGTCCAAGAACGCTCCTGACCGTATCCCCTGTCTGTGCCACCTGGGCTGTCCGGGGGTGTCCCCTGCGCCTGTGAAAGTGAGTCTGGGCACAGATGTGTGCTGCTGCTGTTCAACACAACGCGCGCACACACTCCGGACCCCCAAGCACGAGAGCCACTGTGTGTCTCTCGCGTGGACGCAGTATTCCCAAGAACGCAGCGCAGAGCTGCTTTTCGCGCGTTTCAGCGAGGGCTATGACCTGTCAATATCGGCAAAGCGGCGACACTACGCGCAGCCACAGGCGGCGCCGAAACGACATCGCTGATCGCACATCAGGCCGCTCCAGGTGCGGCGATCATCTACCGGTAATCGGTGCCAGTCCGAAACAAGTTGCACTCGGGACAGCGGGCCCTCGCGCTAGCTGCACACGCGCGATGAGCCGCGAGACCGCTGTTGGCAGCGGTGACGGCGCGCGGATAGGAGACGGCGCGCGGATAGGAGACGGCGGCCGGTGCTGCACTTCGATGCACCGCTCGTACATCGGGTTCCCTCTGCGGTGCGTGTACTCCCCCATATTCCTTCGCATCAGGGCGCGCTCCGAACGCACGCGGTCCTCGAGCTCGTCAAGCTGTCGCATGCGCTCCTCCGAGAGCATCGCGAAGAGCCCCGCATGCCACGCGTCGGGCTGGTGCTGGGATGCGAGGAAAGCCGCGTGGTAGCGCTCTCGCCGTGTTGGCCCATCGGAGTCGCTATGCCTCGCGGGCGGCTCGACGGCGTTGTGACGCTCACGCTCAGCTGGAATGGCAGCGATCAGTCCATAATAGGATCGGTGGACGGTCCGGTGCCATCTCTCAGGGTCCACCGGGCGGGCGCTCGCGGGCGTGTGGGATGGGGACGGCGGGAGGAGGAGCCCGCCAACGGCCTTCGAGAGCCTTCCAGAACCAGGAGTGCCTTGGGGCACGGGGTTGAGGGGGGGAGAGAGTCTGCCACGCGGGGACGGGTAGGCGAGCCCCGAGCGCTCCATCAAGAGGGAGCGAGCTTTGGTCCTTTGCATCACGGCAGTTGGGGGGACGCGCCGAGGGCTTACCGGTAGACCCAGAGCGCCGGCGCGTGTTGCACGCGCCGCGTAGTGCCCTGAACTGTCGAGGGGGTCTCCCCCCGGGGGACACTGGGCGGGCCTGGGGGGAAGAGCCTCGCTCGTGTCTAGGGGGGGGAGGGCATGGGGGGGGGCCATGGGGCGCCATCTCGCGTGTGGCCAGGGGCGGGCTGTTGTTGCTCTCATAGGACCGCGGGACATTGTCCGCCAGGCGGCCGCGGGGGCTCACGCTTGCAAGCCAAGGAGGAGTGCTTTCCTCACCACTGACCGCGGAGCGAGGCGTGATCGGCGGCAGCACGCTCCCAGGCGTGCCAGCCGAGCGAGGGTCACAGGGGCGCACCTCGCGGAGAAACACTCGTTCACGCACGAGCCCGTCGCCAAATCGCACTGCCAGCAACCCAGACGCCCGCTCGACGCCGACGATGACGCAGCGCTCGTAGGCCCAGCTGTGACCATCGCGTTGCGCCTCCAACTCCATTCCCACCGTGACGCGGTCGATCAACGGGTCACCTACGGCGCTCAAGTCCACGCGCAGGTGGTAGGGGACGTCCTCAAGCGAGCGGCATGGCATGTTTGACTTGGCGCGGGGAGAGGAGGAACGCGTTCGGTGAGGGCTCGAGCTGACGGCGGCGTTCACGGAGTCGTCGATGGTGTCGATCTCGTGGTAGGAGACGCCCATTCGCATGCTGACATCGCCCTCGGCTGCGATGGGACGGAAATACACATCGCCCACCCGTACAAAGTGGTTCACACTCAGTGGTGCTTTCATCTCCAAGGTTTCGAGCTCCTCCACTGTGAAAGCGATTCTCACACTCCGGGCACGGCTTGCAGAATGCAAAGATGCCTGGCGCAGTATCGCCGCTGCGAGCTTCTCATCGGCGAGCTCCTCCCCATCCGCGGGCGGCACGGCACCAACCTCCTCCCAAAGCACGCCAAGCGGCCGCGCGCTGGTCAAGACCTCAGAGAACTTGAGGTCCATCGTGAGTGCCTCTCGGTCGACGGCGAGGACCGTCGCAGGCTCGAACTGGCCGGTGCCAGCCACGCGCTCCGCATGCACCAAGTCGCCCGGCTGGAGGCCGACGAACTTGCCCCGACGCTCTTTGAGTCTGAACACGGCGGCCTCGCGGTAGGGCTCAGCAAGGTGCGCGATGTAGTCCTGCTCTGCCTCGGACAGACCGTCAAAGATCTCTTGCGCCCGAGGCAGCAGCGCACCGCGGATCGCCCAACGCTGAATTTGGCCACGCCTACCTGGGGTGCCGCCCTCGCGAGGCGAGTGCGGCGATCGTCGATCCGATCCTGCGAGCTTGAGGCCTTTACTCATGCGCCGCTTCCGGCCCGCCTTGTGGACGGCCAACACTGCGTCCTTGCGCTCGGTCGCCTCCTTCTTTGCCTTCTTCCCACGCAAATGCGCCTGTATCTTGCGTGCGGACGCTTGCTCGGACGCCTGGACCTCTTGTTTCTTCTTCACCTTCTCTGTAGCCGCCTGCCGAGACTGTCCACTGTCGCCGTCATCGCCGCCGCCGCCGCCGTCTCCGCCGCCGTCTCCGTCCCCGCCATCGTCCCGACCGATGCCGTCGCCGCCACCGTCGCCGCCACCGTCGCCGCCACCGTCGCCGCCACCGTCGCTGCCTCCTCCATGCACGCCGCCTGGCCCGTGCTCGCCGCCTTCGCTGTCGTCCGCCTCCTCCCCTCCAAACGTGTCTTCATCAAATTGGCACTCGCTCTCGTCCTTCCAAAAGTACGTGCGCCCATCGACCGACATGGTCATCTGCGAAAACAACCCTTGCAGGAAGGCCACGTATTCAAAGGAGGAGATGCTGTTTGTCCAAAGGTCGGCCAGCTCGAAGAATGAGTCCATGAAACGCTTGCGGCTGAGCGAAGTGGCGCCCCGTGTGTCATGCTCCCAGTCCTTGGCGATGGCCTCCTCGGCCTCGTCCGGCTTATAATCCTTGATCATCACGCGGTAGACGCGCCGGAGCATGACGGCGTGCCCTTTCTGATCAAGCGAGTCTGCGCGCTCGTCGCCCGCAGATTGCACCGAGCGCAGGGCGGCTTCCCAAAACTGCTGCAGCATCTCGAGAACGCGACGATCGTATCGAAGCTTCTGACGCTCGATCATCTTCTCTTTGGTCGCCAGCGATGCATCTCCTTGCTGCCACAGCTCAAGCTTCTCCAGCTCGGCCTTGGTCTGCACGTGGACCACGACGGTCGAGCTCTGCACCGCCTCGAGTTCTCTCCGGTAAGCTTCTCTTGCGGTCGTTATCGTGGCGAGGGAGCTCAAAACAGAGTCGACCTGTATCACATGCTTGGCTCCAACCCTCAGCTTCTGCAGGTAAGCAGCACTGCGGCCGCTGCTCTCACCAGGTCCTCCCGTGCGATTCTCGACCATGTATTGATGGTTTCGCTTGAGGGTCAACTGGATTGCCAGCGTGAGCGGTTCACCAGGCTCTTCGGCGAGATGGACAGAGAACCGGCGAGGTGGAGGCAAAGGGGGGGTTGGAGGTCGGGCTCGGAGTTGCGGCTTTTGGTCGAACGACCATCCAACAAAAGGAACGACGCGAACATGCCAAATGGATGCATGCAAGCGCCCCCGAAGGATCCCTACATGTACATGTATCCTCTACAACGATTGTGAGGAGAACTAACAGCCATTTCACACCTCGATTTGGTTGGGGGGGTACGCATGTTGTTGGCGCTGTTGGCAGCCAACTGTCTCGGTGCTACTAATCCGAACGCATGGTGGGACGCGGTGCAGTCGTGGAAAACATCGGCCACGCCGCCCGCGTTCGGCCATCCCATGCTCGCCGAGTTCAATATTGACCCCGCCTACACGAACGTAAACCAAGGCTCGTACGGCTCCACACCAATCAAAGTTCGCAAAGCCACAGAGCAGCTCGTTCTCACAGCCGAAGCCAACCCCGACCTCTGGTTTCGCTCCAATATGACAAGCTCGGGCAACTCGGTCTACATTAACATGCTCCTCGAGACGCGGAAGGAACTAGCCAAATACATCAAGGCGCCGATGAACGAGACGAACATCGTCGACAACGCGAGCCATGGCATCAACGCCGTGCTGCGCTCAGTGCCCGCCTCTCTCGAGAAGAAGGGCATCCTCTACCTGGACCTCGCGTACGGCGAGGTGAAGGCCGCCATGACCTTCATGGCGGGCACGTACCCTGGCGAGCCGGCGTCGCCGAGCTTCCAGCACCCGATCATCGAGGTGAACACCACGAATCTCGGCCTTGACGTGGCGAACCCCGCACTGCTCGTGCCGCTCGTGGAGGAAGCGCTGCACTATGCGGGTGGCACCGTCGGTCTGTGCTCGTTCTCGCACATCGTCTCCATCCCTGCTATCATCCTGCCCATCAAGGAGCTCGCCGCCGCATGCCGTAAGGCCGGCGCACTCACGCTCGTCGACGGCGCGCATGCCCCTGGCAACCTCGCGCTGGACGTGCCCGCACTCGGCGCAGACTTTTACGTCGGCAACGGCCACAAGCACCTCTACACCTCGCGCGGCGTGTGCGTGCTCTGGGCGCGGGCCGAGGCGCAGCCGTACCTCTTCCCGCTCGTTATTGACGAGGGTGGGGTGGGAACCCCCTTCGAAAAGTATTTCATGTACCAGGGCACGACGGACGACGTGACGCGCTACATCTCGCTGCGTGCGGCGCTGGCGTGGCGCGAGTGGCTTGGCGAGGCGGCCATCCTGCAGTACACACACAACCTCGCCGAGGCTGCGTGCGCGCATCTGAGCGAGACGTGGGGCGGCACGCGACGCTTCTCGAGCGACGTGCAGGCGAACATGTGCAACGTGGAGCTTCCGTGCAAGGCCAACTGCCCGGCTGGCTTTGGCTACACGCTGTTCCACAAGTACAATTACTACATGCCCGTCTTCGGCTTTGGCGGTTCGACCTGGGTGCGCCTCACCTCCACCGTGTACAACGACCTGAGTGACTTCGAGAGGGTCGGGCGAACCGTCTTGGCAGAGCTGTGAAGCAAGCAAGCAAGCAGCAGAATCAGCTTGCTTGCTTGCAGAGCTGTGAATCTGGAGCTGCGCCGGAGGCAGCTTGAATAAGCGCAGCCACGGCTGTACCTCTTAGTGTTAGGGCTGTCACACTTTACAAATGTAGTTAGAGCTCCAGCCGAAAAAATTTCTGCACCACCGCAAACTCCGTTGTGTCTCCACGGGACCTGTGGCTGTGCGTCTTGCGATGGCAATTTAACGTGAACGTGAACGTCCGGATGAGGCGTGAATTCTGTCTGCCACATGTCCCAAATTGGGCCGGACCACGACCAACCAAGCAGGCGCGCATCCGCGGAACCATGGCAGTAAGCGGTTCAGGAAACCAGCCTCGGCCCACGGCCGCGCGTGTTGCCGAGCTGCGTGCGCTGTATGGAACGCCCAAAGCTCTGCCGGCGCCCGTCGACAGTGATGCAGCAGCCGAACTCACTGCGGCCAAGAATGATGCGATGGCTAAGAGGGAGAAAGTAGCGGCCCTGACAGCCGCTACGGCAGCTGAACTCGATGCGGCGAAGGCGGAGGCGGTGGTGAAGGCTGCTGTCGCACTCGATGCGGCGAAGGCGGTGGCAGCGGCGAAGGCTGCCACGCTAGCGGCTGCTCGCGCTGCGCTCCACAACGACAACGGCGATGATGCGACATCGTTTGCTTTGGCGGCCAAGTTGCGCGCTGATGCTGATGCGCGCGCTGCGGCACGTGCGGCCACACGCGAGTCCAAACCGCTCGTACAGGCCGGACAATCGTCACTGACGGAGACAGAACCGCCTCCACAGCCGGCCGCAACAACGAAGAGCCCCGAGACGGAAGCGCTGGAGCAGGCGGTCGCTCTCAATGAGAAGTTTGAGAGTGCGCTGGCGTGGAAGGTACTCCGGCCATTCTCCGCGTCGAAGGACGCCCGGATACGCGTCGCGCTCGCGACGTGCAATCTGTACCTCGCAGAGAACGCTCTGCTCGCCAAGCAAACGAGCGCTGCCAAGGAGTATGCGGTCGAGGCGGTGAATCAGGCGACTGCCGCGATAGAGCTCGACCCGCAGAGCTCGGACGCACGGGTGTGGTACGGGCAGACCATCCAGGTGCGCGCCAAGATTCTCGAGGGTGGCCTCGGGCAGGCGCGCGTGTGCTCGTCGATGGTGCAGAGCTGGGATCGTGCCGTCGAGCTCGCGCCAACCGAACCGCACGCATACCACCTTCTCGGCTCGTTCGGCTTCCACACGTCCGCCTTGCCCTGGATTGCGGCGCAGTCGATGCGCTCGCTCTCGCCTGGCCTCCGCAAGTTTTCGGAGGCGGATGCGCTCAGGCTGCTCCTCAAGAGCGAAGAGTTCATGACGACGCCGCCCAAGCAGTACTCACTGGCTAATAAGGCTCTGATCGGCCGTCTGTACCTGAAGAAGGGCGAGAAGGCGGAAGCTCGCTTGTGGCTCGACCGTGCGCTCGAGCTCGCGGCGGACACAACGATCGTCTTCGACTACGCGAAGGAGGAGATCGTCGACGACACGAAAAAGGCGCGAGCGAAGTGTTGAGGTTTAGCTAACTGTCACAGATAGAGAGCGGAAGAGACCGCCATGGCATGCCATGCGATGGCGCGAGGGCACCGTGGGTGACGGTGAGTACGTTGCTTAGCATGCTCGTTGCGTTCAATAAGGTTCCGTTACACCTCTAAAAGATCGTAAGGACAAAGGAGGCAGTGCGGACCATGGCGTGCGGGGACCCACAAGACCGCCGAGGCGCGCAGGCGGCTCTCAAGGAGCGAAGGAGGCCACCCTGACACTTCTGTTGCACTTGTTGTGTCTGAGTCAGCATGTCGCATGTCCTCTCCGCCTGGCCCGGTCTCTGATATCTGTGTCTCGGTGGCGCATCTCAGATCTCTCCGGGGAGATATCGCATCTCAGATCGCATCTCAGATCTCTCCCGGGCTCGCCTGAGAAGAGATACCGAGTCGATGTCGAGAGTACGACAGCAAGCCGGAGCGCGCGTGCCAGCTGCAGAACCATGATCAAACTGCGGTGTTAGCCTTTGGTGGTGCCGGCGCTGTGGGCCTGAGCAGCATCATGGCGATCCCCGCTTCCAATACTGCGAGCAACACCGTACTGAGTAGCTCTTTGGTTAGCTTGTACCAGCCGGACAGGATGGTCACGAAGGCCAGCATTGTGATTCCACGAAAGAAGAGCTTATGCGCGAGGCGAACGTCCTTATGTGTTCGCAACGCACCAAAGTCAGGATGCAAAGCGCTCATTGAGCCGACCGCGCCGATGGCCACGCCAGCGATCACGGTGATGCCCGTCCATGAATGGTACGTCTGCAGGTGAGGCTTTCCTAAGTTATTCTTATGCGTGTGGATGGCATAATAGCCGCCGAGCGTGAGAAACATGACGGCAAGCATGCTGTGCGCGTGGATGAGCGTGTTTGTGCGCCCGCCGCGTCGCTTCACAGCAACGGAGGTAAGTGCAACGCCGATCCAGGCTGTCGTCATTAAGATTGGATGCCACGAAAACATGACAGCGTGATTTAGAGGCCCGAGGGCATAGAGTCCGATAACAACGGCGCACAGGCTGCACAACAGGAATTGTACGGTGGTGCCGATCAGATCTTCCTGCTTGCTCATGAATGGCGCGAGTGCCGAGCGGGGTAGAGAGAGCGGCCACCGCGCATACACGGCCACGCTTTAATGCGAAAAGGTCAGTTCAGAAATCGACCTAAATTCATTCACAGCGCTGGTCGACGGCGCAGCGGGGCGGTTCCAAGGCACACGCTCTCCCTCCTCGCTCGGCCTCGACGACGAGCGGCGCGAGGAGCGTTGCAGCCTCGTGCATACCGTTCATAGCGGCCAACTCGGCGACGTTCCGCCCATCGGGATCGCGTAGTGCACACTGCCAGCGCAGACACGGGCCAGATGGGTCGAGGAGCAGCCACTCGAGCGCAGGTAAGTGGCCCTTCCATGCCGCTTTGGCGACTGCCCCGTGGCTAGCCCCGTTGACATGTCCAAGCTCTAACCCATGAGTATGGAGCCAGCGCAGTGTGTCTACGTTGCCAGCGGCGGCCGCCCACTGCACGGCCGCGCACCCGAATCGGTTCATTCCATTGATGTCCACGTCCGGGTGGGCGGCGAGCAGTTCCATCGTGGGCCGATGCCCTCCGAAGACGGCCCAGTCGAAGGCGGCGGAGTCGTCTTTCATGCGCACTGTCACATCCGCGCGGGCTTCTTGAAGCAGGTAGCGCACAAACTCATAGCACGCGGAGACTTGGCTGGCGTACTTGCACGCAAACATGAGCGCCGTGCGCCCCGCCTTGTTGCGCGCATCGACGGCCACGCGAGCCTCTTCGATCAAGAGACGTGCGACCTCGACTCGCCCGTAACTGGCTGCCCACATCAACGCCGTCGAGCCGAACTTATCAACGGCGTGCGGCGCTGGCCAACCGGCGGCAATCAACGCACGCAGCTGTGACATATCGCCGGCGGCGCACGCGCTCAGCCCACCCAAGTCTCTGAGCTCTGCCGTCGGAACTCGAGCATCTCGCTCGAGAATTCGAAGCGTGGCCTTTGGTGGTGTCTTGGCTCCGTAGTGGTAGCGGCCGACGCGGAGTGGCGCGACCTCGGTGCCGCATCCACCACCGACGGACTCCGCGGACATGTCACCAGTGGGTGCCGCGGCATCTGGTCGAGACGGATCATCTTGGATCTCATCGTCGAGTCGCACTGTCACAACTAATGTCTCATCGTCATCATCGAGGTCGTCCGCCGCCTCGAGCGTGCCGTAAGTGCTCAATATCTCGCGCCAGGCTGCACGAAGGTTAGGATGGTTAGAGATGGCCATGGCAACGGCGGCCGATGGGCTCTCTTCCGTCTCGAGCAGTGCTCTGTCTGCGCTCTCCACGATGCTCATCACCGCAGCAGGCAGCACAGAGCTAAACACCGCTGCCACCTCTTGTCGCACGGAGCGTGCATTCTGTCCTCGACGCTCATGAGCGGGTGTCCACATCCACGCGGAGCACGCGAAGGCCGAACCGTGCGCGATGCGGAGGCACAGCCCACCGTCGCACGAATCGACATCGATTGACATAAAGTAAAACAAAGAGATGGAGGTGTGAACTCCTTGGCTGTTAATATCCCCACTCTAAAACGGTCGCAGCCACGCACAAGATTAGAGAGGCTGTGGACTTTTCAGAGCTGACCACTTTTCGCTATGCGTATTGCGTCGGCCGGCCGCGCTTGTGGATGTCAAACCCTTGTGGGGCATGACGGCGGAAGCCACTTCGCTCTTGGCGCCGCTGGCGCGCGAGCTCTCACACAAAATTATCGGCTGCCCGCGCGGCAGCGCCTCGATTCTCAATGCTCATCATCGAACATCGCCGCTGCCAACCCGCCTCGGTCGTCGGCGGGGCGTCGGATCACCACTTCTCAGTCATCAGTGATCACCACTCCTTACTTTCGCGATTGCCAACTCCTTTTCTCAAAAATCGGTCGACGCCCTTCTTCAAGCCCCTTATGCCTCCACCACTGCAACCGCTCGAGGCATCCGACTGGACGCTCGTCTTCGTGACGTCGGCAGCTGTTCAGAAAGTCGGCCAAATCGCATCGCGATGCCGATAGGGCTACGAATAGTACGAATCATGGAATTGGACCATGCTGTGGGACGTACTAGACCAGTTGTACTCTGATTGAGATGACCAACATCTCAATCGACGGCGTGCGACACTAATAGCCAACGGTCACGCAGGCAACACAAATGATCATATCTTGATTCTTGTCGCCCATTCTCTCGAGCGCGATGCCGCTGTCGGCAAGTAGTCCGCCCGCCTCCATCCGAATCTGGACTTGGCCATATGGGAACACGGCGCGCACTGTGGCCTCGTCCACGTCTGTCAAGTATGATGCAGGAACGCCGAGCTGCACATCGAGCTTCATATTCGCGTAGCCACCGGGCACCAGCTTGCCGATGCTTGGAATGGAGTTGAACTCAATTGCGTTGCGACAGGCGCGAACGGCAGCTTTGGTCGCCGTCTGGCCGTGCTGGTCACATCCGAAGCCACACTCGATGAACAACACGTTTGGCACGTGTTCGCTTGCCGACATAAGCGGTTGAGAGCGTCCCATGGGCGCGGTGGTAGCGCCAATCGCAGCACCCGTCATCGCCATGCGCGCGGACGGAGCGTGTCGTGTGACGGCCGCAGCCATCGCTATGCGCGCGGACGGAGCTAGGCGTGTGGCGGCCGCAGCGAGGAGGAGCGCCATGCGGCGGCGCGTAGAGGGGGGCGACAATCGCGCGGCTGGCCTGGAACAAGTCAAGTCAAGTCAAGTCAAGTCAAGTCAAGTCAAATTCAAAATGGCGGTCGCCAATCCGCCTCCTTTGGTGCCCATCGCTGCGCGATCGGGTGGGCAGATCTCGGCGCAACCGGCACCATTGGATAGCCCCGAGTCGGGGCATCATCCCCATCGTCTTGTTCTTGATCATCGCGGCGCCCCAGGGCTTCAACTTCGTGCCTTTTTCAGGAAGTCTACAGTACGGCAAAGCAACACGGCTCCAGGCCGACGACGGGAGCGATCGGGGGCCCGCGCGAGGGCTGTTCCGATGGGCCAAGGCGTCCGTAGGGTCTGGCGACCGCCGGCGCCGCGTGTCGAGCGCTCTCCAAAGGGCCCCACCCCACAAGTATAACTTGCAAAGACATATACCCTACCGTAATCGGAACGGCTGATGATTGTGCCGCGCAATCGAGAGCCCCACAGACATGGCACGTACGGCTCTCTCGAGTCTCTGCACACCCTACCACATGCGGTGCCATTTCTAAGGCCATTTCTGTGCACGAAGATGGCACCGCACCCGCGGCCCACGCCTCACCCCATCCCCGTGCTCCCGGACAGGTTCTGACGCATTGGTAGGCATCCTCGTGGGGGACAAGGAAGAGCCCAGCAGCAAGCGCGGGCACGGTGACGCGTGCGCGAGCGCTGGCGGCCTGCGGACGGCGACGCTCGCTAGCCGGCCCATGAGTGATGAGAGAGGGCCGCCCGCCCGCCCGTAGCGAGTCCGCCATGGGCGTTTGGGACCGGTCAAACGAGTACTGTACCGACCTCGTACATGCTTGGGCCGGAGGTACACGCATCAGTAAAGTGTGTAGGCTTTACTATATACTAACGACCCGCATTCACTCATTTGTCGGAAAGCGACGCGCTTGGTTTCAGACACCCTGGCGTGCAACACGTCTAGTGGGAGTGTCTGGGAAGGTCAAAATCTCGCCCCCCACTATGTTGAAACACCATAGGGATAACGTCAGAGGCATCGACGGCGACGATGGCGAGGCGATGGCAGATCCGACCCTTCTAGAACTCGATGATCGCGTCCTTGGCGTTCACGAGGAGCTCGTTGGCCTTCTCGGCAGCGGCGCCACCCTTGGCGAACGCTTGCGGGCCGCCCTTGCCCTCGAACATTGCATTGGAGCGTCACTGATGCTGCCAGTCCCACACGCGCTGCGCTGTACCGTAGCGTTGGCATCAACGCCCACCGCGCCAGGCCTGGTGCTGCAGGCGAGATCATCAATCACTCCCAGCCTGAGCACGGCGGGCTGCCGGGAGCGCCTCTCGCCGAGGCGGACAGAATCAAGGGATTTTAGCGCTCAAGCAGAGCCCGGTGCCTCAGGCCACTGCGAAGGGATGAGAGACTCCAAAGAGAATCCAAGTAGCTCCTTGACCTCGTCCCGACTCATGTACTTCCATCCTTTTTGATAGTTGGCCTTGCTCGGTGCATCCCCGCGGACAAGGAAGCAATCATCAAGTTCTGAGGGGGGCTGTGTGTCCGGATATCCTCTACGCATCTTGGCTTGATATCCAAACTTCCTGCAGACGCTCCCGCATTGGAGCCAGAGAAATCCGTCCAGTTCCGGAAAGTTGCCGTATGAAAACGACACCACCATCAAAACATATTGTCCTAAGCCAGAAAGAGCCAACTTCACGTGCTTGAGAGCAACCTCAATCGTCCTGACCTCTTCTGGCAATGTGAAGTGCACAACCGTCAGCTTGCCTGCTGGCCTCTCTAAGTTCTGCGCGATACCAAATGGGCCTCTGACTCCAGAGTTGAGTGAAGCGTCCAGCGCATTAATAAGAATGCCAGCCCTGACCACGATTTCCCAGGCCTTACCTGAAGAAACATCTTTAGCATGGGTGATGAGCGGCTGGACAACAATCTGATCGAAGGAGTCTATCCCATGCACTTCAAAGAAGGGAGGGCAGTCCAAGATTGGCGCGATGTAACAGATGGGCCATTGCAGCTTCGTCGCCATGTTGACACCGACGTTAAAAGCAGAGGAGAACATGAAGAAACGAAAGAGACTGTTCGATTTATCGCCCTTCCGAAGAGCGCGGACGAATGCCTTCAAAAGGCCGACAGCCTCACTTGGCGCTATAAAAACGTTCCCTTGATCGTACCGCTCCTGGGCTTTGAAGCTTCCCTCAAGTGACGCCCTAATCAAGCCGGGGATGCCGCCATACAAGGCGACCTCGCAGCGAGTCAGCGCGTTCGACTTAGGCTGCCAGGTTTTGCGAAGCGTTTCGACGTCATTGCTGACGGGCAGGTGCGCCAAGTGTATTCCTCGTATGGTCGGCTTCGCGCTTTTAAGAGCGAGATTCTTGTCTAGCATCGCCTCACCCTCGACATCCATAAAGACGTGAGATGTGAATACCAGGTAGCGCTTTGCCTTGTCCAGAAACTCAGCCTTCAGAAAATTGGAGCTTTCTTCGTCGAGAGGCGAGCCGATCTGGTTGAGTTCGTCAGCCAAGAGGACGATCCCACGAGAGGCTTGGCCCTTCTCCGAGGCCTCGAACGCCTCGATGTATTCCATCAACCGCGTCGGGTTGCAGATGACCCTTTCACGCTCCACCTTGGGCGACGAGACGAACGCGAGGCCGATCCTCCGGTGCACAGCCTGGAGATGCGTCTCGCCCTTGTACTTAAAGAACCCGCTGTTGAAATTCACGACGATTGGCGTGTAACCGTTCTTCCTCAACTCGACGAAAAGTTTGATCAGAAACGTTGTCTTGCCTCCACGTGCCAGTCGGCAGAAAGCCAGGGGCGGAACTCGATTTGAGTCGTCGGTAACGCTAGCGCATTCGGCGTCAATCAAGGCTAACTCCCCCTCGAGGTCTAAATCGACGACTCTGTGTAACTCAAGGTTCCTGAGGTTTGTAACATTCTCCACCGGGATGGAGAATGGCAAATCTTCGGGAATCCTCTTGATTACCTCCTGTGACGCGGTGAACCCAACTGTACAAGAGCACACAACGCGTAAGACTTAGCCATCTTTCAGGGGGAGGCACGCAAGAGATGCATGGGGAGTTGCGAATTAGATGTGCGGGAGATTCGTGGGAGATGTAAGACTTGGTCATCTCTCGGGGAAGATGAAACGGTGAATCGGGGAGATGCGAGAGAGAACCGGGGAATATGAAGGGAGATGCAGGGGAGATGCAGGGGAGATGTGAGGGGGCGTGCAAGGGAGATAGAGGCATGAAGGGGAGATGCAAAGAAGATGCGAAGGAGGTGCTGAGGCGAGTGAGTTGCGAGTGAGATGCGAGGGAGACGCGAGGTCAGCCATCTCAAGGAAGAACCAACCTGTCCTGTCGAGACGGACTCGGAAAACTCTTGAGGGTTCGGACGCGCGCACCGTTGGCCAGCGATTTTGTCAATAGAAGCTCCCTTTCCTTGAGATATTGCTTCTCATTGTCGCGAAGCTGCTCCTTCTCCTTGCGAAGCTGCTCCTTCTCCTTGCGAAGCTGCTCCTTCTCCTTGCGAAGCTGCTTCTTCTCTTCGCGCCAAAACGCCAAGTTGTCTGCGCTGATGCCCTCCTTCATCAGCTCTGTGTCCACGTCGTTGATCTTCTCCTCGCATTTAGCTATCTCCGCCTCGCATTCGCCGATCTTCTTCACGCAAGCAATTATGTCTCCCTGAACTCCTGCCTCGGGCTCCTGACGCATCCACACCAAAAGCGCAGTGAGTATACAGCCGAGAGCTCTCAAAGGGAAGTGGGTTTGCAGGCCGTAGGATGGACGTGCGCTGGGGCACCTGGCCGGTCGTAAGCATGCTCATTGACCGCGCACGGCTCTGCGTAGAAATGCAACTCGAGAAGCCAGTGTAGCGCGTCGTGGATGCGATCCGCCTCTTGAAAGTCATCTGATTCGCGGCGGCATCAGTATTTGCGGCATCTCCCAAGAACTGGACATCGACAGCACAACGATCCGGTGATGCGCAGAGTCTCAACGAGCTCGGATCATTCACGACGCCCAAGCCGAAGGCGTTGTTCTCTGACACGCCCACGCCCACGCAGAGGTCATCTGACTTGAGAATTGCCGCCGCTACTCCAGTGTTGCGGCAACCTTGGGTTAGGGCTCGAGGCTGAGACCGCGATGCAGTCTGGCTTGAAGACGCACACGGTAGACGCATCGCGCACGTCCATGCCGACGCGAAACAAAGGAGCACCGAGACGCCCACCTTGCCCATCGGAGTTTGAGGTTTCCTGCACTCCTCCCCGTTTTCCCCTTGGGGGGAGTCGGCCCGGCGCCGGCGCCGGACACGCTCGGCGGGGGAGCCCCCATTCACAATGAGAAAAGAGGGGCTGGGTTTCCTGACGCGCGACACGGTCGCGCGGTGTCGAGAGAGTGTGGGAAAATCACAAGACGCGCCGCAATGCGCGCGCCGTACCGGGCACTCACACACACACTCGGGTAGCTCAATGAGCTCTTCCTCACTAAGAGGGGATGACATCCACTCGGTTGTCACAACAGAAACTCAACAGAACTGTTCTTCTGCGCGTTGTGTTGATCGCGAATCCACAAGGGGGACCGCATTCAGGTTCAGGAGGCCAAGCACGCCCGGCGTCGTGCGAAGGAGGACAGGCGCAAGGCGAGTCACGCTCGAGGGGCTGCTGCGGTAACCCCTGTGCTGGCGGCCGCGGTAGCACTGGCTGCTGCGGAAGCCGTACCCCGCCAACGGATGCCCGGGGAGAGTGGCCCAGCTTACCGACGCCCCTCACGTGGAGAGGAGCCTGACTGGCCAGGCCAACCGGAGGGCGCGCGCGCATCTGCCCGAGAGCCTCTCGGAACACTTTGTTGGTGAGGTGGTTGCCTCGCCATATCTACCACCGATTGTGTAGTCCTGTTACGATGTGTTGTCGTAGACGGGGCCCGTCGGTCACACCTCCGTCCATTGCGATAGAGGCCCTCGTGCTTGGGGGCCCGGAGCGTGTGCGCGTTTGTGTTTCACAGCAGCAGCAGCAGTCATTTCCGAGATCACAAAGGAATGGCGCTTGGAACTTTTGCGCTTTTCGCGGCTAGCGCGTTCACGCCGCTGCCGTATCTTGTTCCAACTCTGGAGCGACGTTCTGCAGTGCTCAAGCCCTCAGCGTTTCATACCCGGCACGTCGGCGTGCGTGCGCAGGAGGGTTCCGAGCCTGGATTCATCGAAAAGCTGAAAGTTTCGTTCAGACTGTTCCAAGAATCACGTGCCGCGGGCTACAACTTCAAGCAGGCCGTTGCCGACGGGATCGCCGGAGAGTACGACGTATCGGCGGTGACTTCGGCCGTCACGAAGGAGGCCGCCTCGGCCCCGGTAGTGCTGTTCACGTGGGAGTCCAGCCCTGCATGCAAGAAAGCGCTCAAATATCTGGAGTGGGCAAATGTGAAGCCCCATGTGGTGCGATTGGACAACCCTTGGTCCGAGGGCAATCCGAAACGCGCGGCGCTTGGCCGCCTCACCGGCAGGTCTTCGGTGCCCTCCATTTGGATCGGCGGCAAGTACGTTGGTGGCTGCGATGATGGTCCCAGCGAGGAGGCTCCAGGTCTCGTCAAGCTCGCCTTTGATGGCTCTCTGCCCAAGAAGCTCGAGGCAGCCGGCGTTGCAATTTGAGCTACGAGCACTATGGAAGCGAAAGTGAAAGTAATCCAGTGAAAGGGGGTGCGCTGTTCATAGGACATAGCGAGTCACGCGCGAGTTAACGCGCGAGTCGGACGTTTATCCGCTCGTACCGGTATCGATCAGATGAATACGCGGCCGTTCTCGGTCTCCCTCCCCCTCCCACGCCGTCCGACCTCCGACCTGGCCACGCTCCAAATCAAGTTACCGCACGGGAGAGTCGAGACCTCCCTGATATACGTCTGGGTCGTCGCATTATCGGTCGCATCCACGCCTCAGTCTTCATACACCACGCCCCCACCAGAGTACAGTCACGTCAGGCTCACACTCTCACACCTCATGGCCGCCCATGCCGCATGCTGCCCCGCCCACCGTGCTGAAAAACACGGATAAAATCACCCACAGTTGAGCCGTGGCGTGACTGGCGTGGCCCTGCTGTAGCCCTGCTGCACCCCATCCCATTCCAAACTCAACGTCAAGCTATCCCCGCTGCTACGATCCGCAACGACTGCGCCCGGCCCTTTGTGGCCGTGGATCGCGTGGCCGCTCAGTACATTCGACACGCGTGCAGATCGAGGCACGATGTATGTGCGCGCTTCCTTGCCTTCTCATCGAGCCTCGCGAGAGAACCTGAGTGATCACGAATGTGAGAAGCCCATCAGCCCTCCGAGCTTGTGACGCTTCTGGTATTGTGGGTCGTAGCCATCCGGACCGCCAAGCACGTCAGCCTCCAGCATCGCGACGAACTCAGCCATGTCGAGCGTCTTCGCATCGCCATCGCTATCGCAAAAGTCGATAAGCGCTGTGATTGTTTTGTCGCTGATCGACTTGCTGAGCCCCCCCAAGAATTTGCGCAGCTCTCCGCGTCGGAGGAAGCCTGAACCATCTTCGTCGATGGCTTGGAAGGCCGCGGTAGCCGATGAGTACCTCTTCTGGATCTCAGACTTGTAGATTTGGTGAGCCTTGCGCAGCGCGGCAATGCCTGGCCCGGTCTTCCGCAGCTTCACGTGGCCCTCGCCGTGGCCTGCCCCAGCGAGCTTACGCCTCATTCCAGCGGACATGAGCTCCTCTGCAGTGTCCTCCAATGCATGGTCCACCACCGCAGACTCTGGGTCCTTTTCACCCCAGTTGCTAACGTCAGCCTGGAGCGTTTCCTTCATTTTAAGCACGTTCTGTGCCGTCATCAAGCGCGCGAATTCGGCGAAATTGATCGTGCCGTCGCCGTCGAAGTCAGCGAGATCGATGATGCGATCAAACACGCGCTCGGGGATGTTCAGATTAAACATGGCGTTGAGCATGAACTTGAGCTCGTGTCGCTCGCAGGTGCCGGAGGAGTCCTCGTCAATGAGGCGGAACGCCCGACGCATCTCTTTGAATCGGCTCATGACAAGCTGCTTCAGATTGAGCCAGTGCGAGTAGACCTGCCTGTTGAAATCGTCGTCGTCGTTCAATGTCTTAGCAGGCTCGTTCACCAAGACAGGCATGACGCGGGCTCCTTGGACAACAGACCGGGGCGAGTACTCGGCGATGATTTGGCGGCGCGTCGGCGGCAGCTTGCCAAAGGCGCCGTGGCCATGCAGGTGCGGATACTCGAGCATGGCTTGGAATTTTTTCCACGGCACAGCCGAAGGTGAGCCAAGATGATTCAGATGCTCCTGATCAATTGGCATCTTGGCAAGCTGGCAGGCGAGCATCAGGTCGTTCGCATCGACCAGTTCGCCCTTTTCAGCAGCGCAGCGCAGCAATCGTTTGAGCTGCATCCGCTGCTTGTTGTGCTGCAGGCGGATCTTGGCCTCCTGGATCATCTCAGCCTCCGTGTAGCCTTCGAGCGGCGATTGGTCAAAAAGGCGACCGCCCCCGCGAACTGCAGCGTTCGTGGGGCCCCTTGCCGACGCAGAGCGAGACACGACGTGGACAGGCAAGGGTGCCAGACGCGGGGAACCCGGGACGCCCCGGGCAGAGACGGACATGCCCGTCGGTCGCGCGACAGAGAAAGACTATTGTTGCGTTCGCTCGCACATCGACGGCACGCAACAAAAACAATGCGGACGTCTTGTAACGTCGGGTGAACTATTCCACTTTTGGAACGGCCTTTCGCGAAACCACAGAGCCCGTCGTACCCGGTACGTGTAGTTAGTTCACGTTCACGTTAGATGAGTCGTATCGGCCTTCCGCTCGACATACTAAAACCTCGGAGTACTCCTCGAACTAAAACGTAAAACCATAGCGCTCGAAGCGTCGAGGTCGACCGGCGCTACTCGCGTTCCGCGTTCCGCGCTGTCCGCCCCGTCGCCCCGTCCCCGTCGCGTTGTCCGTGAGCGCTGTAAAGTGACGTTTAACATGGCAGCTGTTACATGAAATAGTCCATGGTGAGCGTTCCCACGGGCTTTACCGGCTTTGCACGATAATCCCCTTGGTGGGGCGGGAACGTCTTCGACATCGTAGACGACAAGGTGTCCGATGCCCACGCCTCGGGCCTGTACTCGTTAGTGGGCTTGCAGCTTTCTGTCCTGAGCATCAGCCGCTGGCCTCGCTGCTCTGGATATGACTCCTTCATCGTCGACTGCGTGTCCACCTTGCAGGTACTTAAATCTTGGTGTCCACCTTGCAGCGTGTGTGCCCACGTGGGCTGCACCTTGGGACGGACAGGCTTTGCCACAAACCTGCCTGGACGGATAGGCAGGAACGACGCCTTGTGCGTGCTCGTTAGCTCCTCGCTCACCAGCAAGGTGGAAAACGGTGGGGAAGTCCTCACTTTTTGCGCGCTTCCAACGAAGTCGCTGCTGCGTTGGTTGGGCTTGCTGTCGCTATCCGGATCAAAGTGCCACCATTCCGGAGGCCCAGGAGCAGAGGCTTTCCCCGCCTGCCCGAGTTTGGGAAGATCAACGGTCACGGACAAATCAAACCAGTGAGGTTTGGCCTTCTTCTGGTCAGCGTGAGCAGCCTTAGAGCGCTGTTTTGCCATCGCACCGAGCGAAACTGTGTCACGCGCCAGGGCGTCGACAAACTCGGCGTAAGACACCTGACCGTCGCCATCCGTATCGCACGCCTTCATGAGTGCACTAATCGTGGCATCATCCACCTTTAGGTTCCAGAGATCCAGAGCTCTACGCAGCTCGGCTCCTCCCAGGTAACCGGAGCGATCGACGTCGATGAATTGGAATGCCTTGTACAACTCGGTAAAGCGCGAGTTCATCGCATCACTGGTGGCCTGAATGATCGCATGCTTGTGCTGGCGTTCGGCTGGACGCACTCGTGATGGTGATGCGGGAGGCTTCGAACGAGCTGGTGCAATGAGGAATGCAGCTGGGTCGCGTGCTTCCAAAAAGTCCTCAAGGGCCGTCTTGGTTGGAGGTGGTGCACGGTGAGACGAAGGACGGTCATCCTGCGTGGGCGATGTTACGGTACCAAGTGCATGTCTCGACCGATCGAGCTTTTGCACGAAGCTTTTGGGCAACACTACCTCGCGAGAACCGAGGAGGTTGGGAAGGCTGCGAGCCCTTGCAATTGCGGCATGATCCGAAACCGTCAGTTGCCTTTGGAGTAAGGTCTCGCGATACTTCTCAGATTTCAGCATCAGTTTGCTCGTACGTGAGCTCTCCATTGAGGCACGAGCAAACGCCATCCGGTCGTCGCGTGTCCGGTCCCACAGAGGAAGTGGAAAGGATGCCATGCTTTACGCGGGCAACGGCAGCCGCACACAGATCTTGCTCGTCCGCACACACGCTCGCGAAGCAAGGTGGACCGTGTGCGGGACGCGAAACTCCACAACGAAACGGTCCGCGTGTTTCGCAATGCCGTTCTACCGGGCATGCCGTTTCGTCTTCGTGAGTTTCGGAAAACGACAGTCAGACTGTCGATCAGGTTCGTCGCGGTCCCCCATCCGACAACAGACGCAAACTCGATCAGTTTCGTTGCGGTAAACGGGGAGCCCCTTTTGCGAAGAGGCTCATCACACACGCAGCATTTAATCCCCGGCGGCGCCGTGTTCATGGAGAAGGAGGCGACTGGACGGTCCCTGGACGGTCACGCACCGTCCGCGATGGCCGAGCCACTGGTCATCCGCGAGAGCGATGTATCGCTCGTCGAGGAGTCCAAGCCCCCGGGCTTTTGCAGAGGGCTTGCCTTCGATTGGTCGCACAGCGTGGAAGACTCCCACACATTGGTCTTCGCCGTCGCCCTCCTCATCAGCTGCAGCCTCGACAACATCACGCAAGCGAAGGCCAGTGCCCTCGAGTGGCGGACGAACCCTTGGGTATGCCGGTTCTGCTTCATGTACTTTCCGGCCGTGGCTGGGCTCACATGCGTCAAATTCCTTGGGCGTGCGGTGCTCCGCATCCTCGCGTGCGGTGGCCGCTCCTGGGCTGACCGTGTGCGTGAAGATGAGAGCCCTCGCGAGTTCATGGTGCGCGCGCTGTGGATCATGCCCTGCACGGGCTGGTTCACCCTCATCATCATGGTCACATGCGTCGAAGGGGTATACGTCGCCCTGAAGACGGAAAATACACCCGAACTCTCCAATGCGAGGCAGTACCTTGGTGTGATCACGCGCGGGATAATCGCGGTGTCCTTCATTGCCGGCTCCGTGACGCTTCTCCATGCCATGCGCCGCCGCGACACGCTGCTGCTGCGCACGTGCATTCTTGGGAACTCGGCGTTTGCCCTCTCGATGCTCGTCATGATAGTCGTCGCGTACGCCGCTTTGCCTAATCGTGACGAGCTGATCACGGTGTGGAACGAGCCTTCGACGTACTTCACGCTCGCCTTTTCGATCATCGCCACTGCCTACTTCCTCTGCTACGCGGCCGTCTGCATCAGCCTCTGGCGGGTTTACACTGAGGAGGTCAGACGGACATTTGGCCATGAAGCGCGAAGCTGGATACCTGCGAGTGTGCCGGGCGCGTGGGCGCGGATGGAGCAAGTGGGCGCCTTGTTTGTGGTCTCGCTCATCTGCTTATTGGTGACCGCGCTTAATGTGGCGAGCGTCCTGTCAGATCCAGAGGGCTACTGGAACAACATAGGCTGACCCTGAGCGGCCGAGACGCGCGCGGGCTGCGGGTGCGTTACGTGCGTTACAGCCCGGCGCTGCGCGAGGGGTTCTATGTGAGTCCTACCACTGAGGGCTGACAAAGGGCCATGTTGTAGGTTGTGAGGATTGTTTGTTATCGACGCTCACGTGGACTGCTCACACACCGCCAACGCCATGCATAGGCCATGCACACCGAGACGCCATGCCAACCGCCGGCCGCCACATAATTATGCGCCGTGGCGTCATGCGCCTGAGCGAAGTCATCAGAGCCGCGCGATCCGTCACTTAGACTCGCCGAAGGCAGTCATCATCTTGACGACATCCTGCTGAACCACCGGTGCGCGTGGATCCTTCTTGAACTCTGCCCAGGCAAGATAGTGCGGCAGCGTCTTGTGCACGGCCATCGCCTCGGCGTTTGTGTACATTTCGAAAAGATTGAATCTGCGTCGACAGCGTCCGCGCACGCGCATGTGTCAGCTTGGTGCGACCCTGGTAACACGTTGTGCGCATCACTCACATCTCGACGCCCTCGCCATCTCCAGGCTTCGGGTCATCCTGCCGCAACACGTCAAAGCGAAGGCAGCCCGCCTCCTTGCGCGATTCGATCATGTCCGTCTCCATGACCTTCAGGAAGTCCTCCACGCACTCCTTCTTGATCTTGAGCGTCACGAAGACAGTGCACATCTCCATCTTCGACATGGCGCCGAGAACTGTGAACGAAAGTTTATGCTTCATGCACGAAACCCTGGCATAATTGTGGGTGTCTGGCATTTTTCGAAGTTCGAAAGCGCTGTGCCGGCCACATAGTCTCGCCAAACCAATTTTCATGGCGGAAGACGATCGGATGCGCGCGGCGTTCAAGCTGTTCGATCCGGACGGCGAGGGCGTGATCACGCAGGAGGGACTCAAGAACACGCTCAAAACACTCGGCAAGCAGGCGACCGACGCGGAGCTGCGCACGCTCATCGGCGGTGATGTGTCCGGCATGTTCACTGCGCGTGGAGGCAAGATTGACTATGAGATGTTCTGCAAGATCTACAAGGGCGAGCTGAAGAAGGACACAGCACAAATCACTGACCTGCAGGAGGCCTTCCGCATGATGGACCCCGATGGCAAGGGGCACATCGAGGCGACACAACTGCAGTTCATCTGCAAAAAGCTTGGAGAAGATCTTACGATCCAGGAGGTCAAGGAAATGGTGGGCGAGGCGCTGATCGGCTTCGACGGTCGGATTTTTTACGACGGGCTGCTGAAGATCCTGATCACGCAGTGAACCCGGCTGGTGCTCTCTCTCTCTCTCTCTCTCTCTCTTAGGACATAGGGATCCCTTGGTGAATGCCCAAACGGCCGCTGCTGTCAGTCTCTCTCTCGTCTACCGTATACACGTGGCTTGCGGGTTGGGGCGTGGTCGAAGACCCGCTGCAACCCGCGACCACCGCGCTTGGCATACGCATCCAGGGCACCTCACATTTGAGCCCTCGTGGACTCTCGTATGCGTACGTAGGGTTTTGACAGCGCCGGACGGCCTGCGGTTTGGGACCGCGGACCAGACCCAACGCCGCCGCCGGCCGTGAATCATCACACACCGCCGCACCACATACCGGTTTCCCCTGTAGTTTGCCCTGTTTAATTTTCAGGCGAATATACACGTGTAAATCGCGAGGATGGTTGCGCTCGTAACGACGGACGTGGCCGCGCGCGCGCGGGCGCGCGCCGTTCGCCTTTCCCCTTTGGCCGCGTCGATTGGCCGCGCCGCCCGTCCCCCGATGCGCCGCGCGATCCCGCGGGCGGGATGGGCGGCCGGCCGGGGGGAGCGACCCGCGGCGCGCGGACGCGTTAACGGACGGGCGGGACCGGGAGCCTCAGCCTGTGACGCTGGAGCTCGATTTGCCGGTTACGACATACGAGTTACGCACCCGGCGCAAGCGGCATTGCCATTGGCATACTACTCATGTTCGGATGTTCACATGACATCACCGACCTATCGGACGTGTCGGCTGCGCGCCGTCCGGACGTCCGGTCACCGGTGTGAAGCGGTGCGGGGTGGCGGCACGGTGCCGGACGCCCGCGGCATGGTCGGCCGGGCAGAGGTGTTGGTTCGACGTTGAGACGCTGTTGAGACGTTTGTATTAACACTTAAGCTCAGGAAGTGTTTACCTGTCTCAACACCTG
>JWZX01002746.1:0-41484 GCA_001275005.1 Chrysochromulina tobinii
CGTCGCAGGGAAATCGCAGAGGCGGCGCAAAGGCCAGAGCAGTCGTAGAGGCGTCGTCGGCAAAAGCGATCGTGGCGCCGTTGCGGGGGCGT
This sequence comes from Chrysochromulina tobinii, assembly GCA_001275005.1. Lineage (NCBI taxonomy): Eukaryota > Haptophyta > Prymnesiales > Chrysochromulinaceae > Chrysochromulina > Chrysochromulina tobinii. The sequence continues at coordinate 93 of JWZX01002746.1, forward strand.
CGCGTGGACAGGCGTCGCAGTCAAGTCGAGTCGAGGCGTCACAAAGGTGTCGCAGAGGCGTCACGAAAGAGCGCTGCTGCATGAGCAGAGTCAAGAGCAGTTGACGATTGTCCACCTAGCATCCACGTGGGCTGCGAGTGAGTCTGCGGTCATCGTGCGAGTGCACGGGTTGGGTTTCGATGAGATGCATCGTGGCGATCTGCTCGAGGCAGACCGCTCTCCGAGTTACGTGCGCTAACGCGCGGTGGTTCGGTGGCTCACTGATGCAATGGGGGCGGCCTAGGCCGTCTCTCCGCATTGTCACGTGGCTCTTGGAGAAAGTTACCCGAACTTGCCCCGCATATTTATGAAAGTGAGCGGGAATTTGAAACGCGGGGACGCACGACTTGACGGGGGAGCGGATTTGCGTGGTGCGCTGCAGGGGAGAGGTGGAGAGCGGCCATCGCCATCGGTGATCGGAGCATCGGAGCGGGCCCTCCCCCCGCTTCCCCCGCGCCCCAATTGCCCCGCCCGCCGCAATCGCGCAATGCCCCCCCCGAGGTGACGCGTGATCTGGGACGGGGCGGCCCTCGCACTCGTGCGATGTGCTAAGGAATATAAATTATTCGCATTTGCTAGTCATTTGCACTATCAATGCGCGCGTCTGCGCCGAGAGCACGCTGGCAAGGCGCCAGCGTCCTCAGAGACCTCTCACGGAGTATGCTCTCGCGCATGTCACGCTCACACTTATCATGTGATGTGGCCTGGCCCTACAGTCGACTGTAGCGCCCGAGACTTATGCCCGTGGCCCTAGCAAGCACGTGCCGCGCAGCCGAGGTAAGGGAAGCAGTGTTGGACTCAGCAGCCGTCGCGGCCATTCCAACAACAGATCTCAGCTTACTTCATCGTGTTGAGGTACGCAATCACCTGTGAGGCGGAGAGCAGATGTGAGTATTGCGCGAGAGCGTGCTGCTCGGTCGGTGTGCTCGAGAACGATGCTCTTTCGCCTCTTGCTGGGAGAAGACTGTGCGGCATCGCAGGTCCTGACGCGCGCAGCTCGTCGCCGCTGCCGCCGCCGTTGCCGCACGCGGTTGCGGAAGGTGGGGCGCGCGTACATCGGCGCGGTCCTGCTCCTTCTTGAAACCCGGGAACGCCATGTTGGTGCCCTTGATGTATTTCTTCGGGTTCTCAAGGTAATCGAACATCGTCTGATTGCTCCAGGTGATGCCCGAGCTTTTGTTGGCGTCGGTGTACTTGAAGCCGGAGACCTGGCCCGACTGACGGCCGATCACGCCGAACAGGTTGGGGCCCTGCTTGTTGGGGCCACCCTCGTTGCACGTGTGGCAGGTCGCACACTTGGCCTTGAAGATCTTCGCGCCGGACTCAGCCTTGCCAGAATCGCACATGGTTCTGTGGGCGCACACACGAGGCGACCATGCTCAGCGCAGGCCACACGCGCGGACTGCGCACGAAGGCGCGCGCAGGACTGGGTCTCAATGGAGAAAGGTAGGCATGCTTCTTGTGATCGTCGATGCAAACTCGGCGAAACCATATGAATATGAGGGAGGCGACTGAGAGGGAGGCCCAAAAAATTTCCGAGATCGAGAAGAGTTCCCGATGAAACAAGGCAGCTTCGAATTGCGCAACCACAACTGCATCAACGGGCGCCGTGTTGAACTACCTCGTGTCACTCATCCAACATGTCCGACAAGAAGGAGAAGAAGGAGAAGAAGGAGAAGCGCAAGCGTGAGGAGGACGAGGGCGACAGCGACGACGACGGCCCCAAGAAGATTCGGCTAGTGTCGCCGATTGCCAATCCGCTCGCCGATAAGAAGCTGCTCAAGAAGGTGCTCAAGTGCGTCAAGGCAGCGGCCAAGGAGAAGGCCATCCGGCGCGGCGTCAAGGAGGTGGTCAAGGCGCTCAAGAAGGGCGAGTCAGGCCTGTCGATCATCGCCGGCGACATATCGCCCATTGAGGTGATTGCGCACGTCCCCATCCTGTGCGAGGAGAAGAACATCGCCTACGTCTACGTGCCCTCCAAGGAGGATCTCGGAGCTGCGTCGCTCACCAAGAGGCCGACGAGCATCGTTATGATCACCAGCAAACCAGCCTATGCGGACGCGTACGCCGAATGCGAAAAGGCGATGCGAGCAGTATTGCCTAGCTTTGGATAAAAACGTGCTGGTGCTCGCGGCTGGGACCGTTTCGTCCCGGCGAGCACTGCTGTGTACTGAATCTTATCGAAGGGCAACTCGTGTATAAATCCAGGGAGAGTAACCATGATGAGCATGCATAGAGACTAATACAGATCATGATGAGAAAAGCGCTAACGTAACGGAAGTCTCTTCCGCCTCAAGCCGTTCTCTTAAGGTCATTTTGCTGGTCCTGAGCAGGGGCCACTCTATCGGCCGTCATCTCGACGTCTCTCTCGCTCGCTATCAGAGCAACGCGCGCCGGCCTCCGGGTCGCCGCCCCAGCTGTGCGCCTTTCCTTCGCACCACCATCGGCTCATGCGAGGTCGGTGGGCCCCGCCATGCCCTCCTCCTCCTCGCCCTCCTCCGCATCACCATCCACCTCAGTGTTCTGTGCGTCGAGTGCCGACATCAGGTTGGCGAGCAGCTTGTCGTCGCGCTCATCGACGGCGCGCGGCGCGGCCTTCACCTGCAGCTCACCCTTGAACTTGCGGATCTCCTCGCGGATGGCGTCGATCGCCTGTCCGAGGACCTCGATGCCCTTGTTCTTGTCGAGCGCCGAGCAGAGCATCACGTAGAGCGGCGGAGCGACTAGCTTGATCTTCAGCGGCATGTCGTCCGTGCCGAGGCTGATGCCCTTCATCAGCGCCCCCTTGATCGCGTTGATCCCCTCGTAGTTGAAGCATGTCACCTCGATGTCCGCGCGGCACTTGATCGCCGTCGGCGTCATGCGCTTCGCGATATTCTCAAGAAGCAAGCCGCGCAGCTCATCGGTCAATTCGGGCGTGTTGGAGGCGTTGAAGATCGAGTCCGGGTCCGAAATGCAGGCGCAAAAGGCGGTGTATGCGTGCCCGAACTTGGCGTACAGCGGCCACGCCGACACCTTGTACAACGCCTCCATGTCCATGTGCGTCACCTCGGACACGTGCCGGATGATAGAGTGCACCGACCTGGAGCGCTGGAAGCGCTCCTCGCATTTAGCGACGTCCTCGGGCGACACGCGGCGCTTGGACAGGTCGATGTAGCCCTTTTCCTGATCCACGCGCAGCACCATGCACACCTCCTGCCTGCCCACCCGGATCAGCTTATTGATCGAGCGGATGCGCCGGCGTGACACCTCCGAGAGCAGGATCATGCCCTCGCTGTTATTGTACTCGAGCAGGCGCACGTACGCGCCCATCTCAGCGATGGAGGTCACCTGCACCATCACGACGTCATCGATCTCCGGGAAAGCGTTCTCGTACATCCGGCAGCTCATGTAATACGCGTGTCCGCTGCCGCCTGCAGCACCAGTGTCGGCGCCCTCCTCGCCCTGATCCTTCTCGTCGCCCTCCTCGCCCTCCTCGTCATCATCGTCCATGTTCTCACGAGGCATCGTCCGCAAGCGGTTGCGCGCGCGCTCGCAGGATAGAGCCGCTCAGGCACTCGACACCGCGCCAGAAGCCCTTCGGACTCGGCGGAGGACCGACGCGACTCGAGAGAATGCAACTAAACGCGTGTGAACAGACCTCTTTCCGCGCGCGCGCCTTTCGCATCGATGACGCTGATTCGCGAAACTACGTCTCTTCATAGTTCCTACGCGCAAGATGGAAACCCAGGAGACGAGCCGGAGCGAGGGCTGCGAGCCGCCCGTCTTCAAGAAGCCGAAGCAGCGCAATAAGCACGTCCGCGCGCGACCATCGGATGATGCCAACGCCGAGGCCGACGACGCTGACGCTGACGGTGCGAGCGGCGGCAGCAGCGTCGTGCGCTCCGCAAAGACGGCGAAGCCAAACCCACTGGTGCAGTCGACTGGCGGCAGCAGCAGCGGTGGATCGCTGCAAAAGGAGCTCGCGTACGGATCGGACGTGCGGCTCACATCGTACGATAACAAGGCGACCGCGAGCAGCGAGCAGGACGTCGAGCATGGCCGCGATGCACAGGCCCAGTATGAGGAGGCCAAGACGATGTGGGATGATGGTGGCGACGTGGCCGCCGACGGCTCCAAGATCTACCGCGGCGCCAAGGCGTACCGGCAATACACGGGCAAGGCCGAATCGTACGACCGCATGGTCAACAGCGGCGCCGGCCCCGCACGCGCGCCCGTGCACTACCGCGCGACATCGCGATTCGACTACCAACCCGACATTTGCAAGGACTACAAGGACACGGGCTTCTGCGGCTACGGCGACGCGTGCAAGTTCCTGCACGACCGCTCCGACTACAAGACCGGCTGGCAGCTCGAACGGCAGTGGGACGCTGAGCAGAAGGCCAAAGCGCATGCACTCGCGCTCGCTGCATTCGAAGAGTCTGAAGGCGGTAGCAAGGCCGGCAGCAGCGGTAGCGCCGCCGCCGCCAAGGACGATGGGCTGCCGTTTGCGTGCCTCATCTGCCGCGAGCCCTGGCATGCCAAGTCCAGCCCGGTCGTTACCAAATGCGAGCACTACTTTTGCGAGCGGTGCGCACTGCAGCATGCGGCCAAGACGAAGCGCTGCCACGTGTGCGCGGAGAACACGCACGGCATCTTCAACAAGGCAACGGCAATCCAGGAGAAGATCGACGCGATGGCGAGTGCCCTGGCGGTCGAGGCGAGCGGCGGCCTCACCGATGAGCAGATCTTGGCTGAGTACGAGGCGGAGAAGAAGAAGGGCAAGGACCGAGGAGGGCACGCAGGCTGGGCTATTGTGTGAAAGTATCGAGAAATGATCCAGTGACGTCGGGGTTTAGACAAAGCTTATGACTACCTACGGGCTTTCGTTACGATTATACTCTCTTACTCCACAGAGGCTTTATTGTGCCAAGTCTAGTTATGATAAAAAGGCGAACGTCAGCGATGTGGCTTCCGCCACGCAGTGCCGAAAAGCAGACGGCCTCACCAACGGCGAGTAGACCGACGAGCGAGCACACAAAGATGACCAGGCTAGTCGTGAAATCGTCGTGGTCATCCTCGTAGTAACCGTCCCCTGCGTCATCATCATCGTCGCCATCGTCCGGTGCGCCCGCCGGCAGGTAGCCTGCCCACGCAGGCACATCGATGTTGTCGCGTGATCCGCAATGGTCCTCAATGTGAATGTCGACGCCCTGCAAGGCGGCCGCCGTATCTTCGCCGCCCTCGTTAGATGCAGAGGCTGGCGTGATGCTCATTCGGTGCAGGCTGAGGACCCGACCGAAAAGAAGCCCCTCCTCAGTTCCCTCCTCACGCGGCGGGTCGTCGTATTCATACTTGTAAGATCTTCGGTTCTTCGTGATGTACCGACAAGTCAAGTCGACACGCCCGAGCATCCCTGTCATGATCTTGGGGCTTCAACTCCTAATAGTAATAAAGATATTTACGGGTGGGTCGACTGTGATGCGGCGGGTACCTACTGGAGTCCCTGGTTTGGATCACGGCGTCGAGCATGCACGGCACACTCTCGGTAGTCCTCCAGCACATTGATGGCGTCAGTGACGAGGACGTCAAAGGCGGCCCAGTCTATTGCTGCGTGCGGCTCAAGCAGCCACATCGCTTCCTCTTCTTGCGCTCGGACCCAGCCGACCTCTCCAGCGGAGCAGCTACTCTCGACCAGGAGCTTCTCTTCGATGGAGTCATTCTGTCACCAAACGCCGAGGGCACTCTCATCGTCGACGTGTGCACCGATGACGAGATGTGTAAATCCAGGCTCATCGGAAAGATCCGCTTGCTGCTCGAGGAGCTGCCGAGCGCTTCGCAGGCGTTTACACTCCTTTCAGGCCAGCTGACGCTCAAGTGCGAGCTCGCGGCTGCGCCCGAGCCCGAGACCTACGAGAACACAGAGCCGACCGGGGTGGCAATCGCAGGCAAGAAGCTACCGCTGCCTCCTTCATCAACCAGCGGCAAGCCGCCCCTGCCGCCGCCGTCTGCGGCCGCCAAGCCGGCGCTTCCGGCGCTCGTGCCGTCGGCAGCGTTTGGGGGGGACAAACTGACTCCAAAGACCAAAGTGGCCACGTCAGACATTGAAGATCGCCTGCGGCGCGCTCGCGGCATGACGGAGGCGCTGCAGACGAAGCTGGCCCTGCCGCCTAACAACGCCGCACCGGCGTCGGTGCCGCCCGCGCCCGCTGCGCCGGGGCCACCTCCCAAGACGGCGCCCGATGCGTCAGGGCTACCGCCCAAGACGGGCGACAAGCCGGATGCGGACGAGATGGACTCATTCCACTTCTGCGGGCAGCGCGCACGCCCGCGCAAGAAGATCGAGTACGCGCCGAAGGTGCACGAGACGTATCTCAAGCCGCCGCACTCGCTGCTGTCACGCTGGGGCGCGGGCGTCAACGTCGAAGCAGAGTGCTGCGAGCAGAGCGCTCTGTATGTGCTCGATGCGACTGAGCAGACGCAGATCTCCGAGTGCAAGGGCTGCCGCATCGTGATCGCGCCGGTCAACGGCTCTGCCTTCCTTATCGAGTGCGTCGACTGCATCATCTCGGTCGCCGCGCGCCAGATCCGGCTGCGCGACTGCGTCAACTGCGAGCTGCGTGTGTGGGCGCCATCCGACACAGCGCTCATCATCGAGACTTGCGATCACCTGTCGCTCGGGGAATGGGAACTCGAGTACGATGGCCTCGAGGAGCAGTTTGGGCTCGCGCGCATCGACGCGACGAAGCCCAATTATTGGGACAAGGTATACGACTTCTCGCCCAGCGCAAATAGGAGCGAGAAGCACTACACGCTGCTGCCCAAGCGCACCGGCGCGCCGGTGCGGCTCGATGTGACGCCGGAGGGGCTTCACGGCGGGCGCGTGGTCGAGAGGGGAGCGGACGCAAAGACGGTCGCGCTGCTAGCGGCCGTCAACGGGGCGGCGCTGGTGGAGGACGAGGAGGCGGCGTCGGACGTGACGCCCGTCGCGCTGCAGCCCTCGGAGCCGGTGCCGCCCATCCCGCCGCCGCCACCGCCGCCGCCGCCACCGCCCGTCGCCACGCCGCCGCCCATCGCCGCGTCCACGTCGGAGCAGGAAGCTTACCTTGACGACTACGATGACGACCAGGAGGAGAGCGCCGGCGCGGCCCTCGTGCAACCCTCTCCGACGAGTTCAAAGGGCTCGCCGACACGGCGCCCTTCCGCCTGGTCGGCGGCGATGGCGACCTCACCCGGGGGTCGCTCATTCACACTGCCGGACTATGACGATGCTGAGGATATCGAGGAGGTCGAGGACGCCATCGAGGCGTTCGTCGAAGACGACGACGAGGCCACCGCACCCGCGGCTTCGAGCAAAGGCTTCGTGGTCGGCTCCGTGAGCGGCGCGGTGGGCGGCGGCAGCGGCAGCGGCGGCGGCAGCGGCAGCGGCAGCGGCAGCGGCAGCGGCAGCGGCAGCGGCAGCGGCAGCGGCGGCAGCACTGCTGCGGCCGACAGCGGCAACGGCGCTCGCGGCAGCACCAGCAGTAGCCCGGGTAGCCATGCGAACGCCACGAGCCCCAGCAGCACGAGTGGCCGTCATTTGCGCGGTCCGCAGCTGCCGCCACTCAGACAATCGCCAGCGTCCAAGCTGCCCTTACCTGCCGCGACGCTCTCGCCGCCTGGTGCGGCAGCCCCTCTGTCGCCTCTCAGTCCTCTGAGATCGTCACCCCAAACGGCTTCTGTGACGACGCGCGACGACCTTCGCGAAGACGCCCGGCAGCGCGCGGCCGCGGCCACGGGTGCGCCGGTCCCGTCGGCGGTGGCGATGCGCACGCTCGGCGCGAGCGCAGACGATGCAGAGGAGGTAGAGGATCTCGACGTCGAGATCTACGAGGAGGAGTTCGAGGATCTCGACGTCGAGGAGGATGAGGGCGACGATGAGGCCGGCGCGGCCGGTGGAGGTACCGGGACCGACACAGGTCCCGGCACCGGTCCCGGCACCAAGATCGGTAGCCTTGTGGAGCGCGCGGCGGCCGCGGCGGCGAAGGATACGGAATGGGCTCGACGAGTAGACGGCTTCGTCCAGACCCGTGTGCTCGGCTATGAGTCGCTCTCCAAAGGGGCACAAGCGAAGCTGCACGGGACCTTCCAGGAAGTGGTGGACGAGGTCCTCGAGGCACTCCTCGAGGCCACGGGCATCGAAGGCGAGGCGCTGCTGCACGAGGTGATGCAATTGACCCCCGAGTCGCTCCGACTACCGAGCACACACCGCGCACGGGCGCTCCAGATGCTCGCCCTCGACAACGCGAAGGCTCTGCATACGCTCATGATGAGCGAGCACAGCGCCGCGCTGGCTGACCCAGTGCGCCGCGCCGCGCTCGTCGCCGGCGCGAACGCGACGTGGCAGAGCCAGGTGCGCATCTTCCACAGCCCTCGCCCCCCTTCCACAGCCCTCCTTCCCACAGACATCCCTTCCACAGCCCTCGCCCCCCTTCCCCAGCCCTCCTTCCCACCGACATCCCTTTTCCACAGCCCGATGACCTCCTCCCCTCCCTCCCCACAGGTGCGCACTTTCCACAGCCAGCACCGGCTCGCCTTCAAAAGTGGCGATGGCTCGAGCGTCCTCAGCTGGACGACGATACACGAGCAGTTCCAGGTGGCCTGCGAGGAGGTGCTCGAGGCGGTCATGGAGCGCGCCAAGGCCGACCCGGAGCAGGTGCTCACCGCGCTCATGGCCAGTGTGCCGGACCTCGCCGCGAGCATCGCGCCACCCGGCCTCACGCCGCTGCCCACACACGCATGGCTGCCTTTGCGTGCCTTCGTCGAGTACCAGGCCTTCGAGGAGATGATGAAGGCCGATATGAGCGCATGGGAGCAGCCGTGAGCCTCCTTCCCCAAAACGAGAAGATGGCGTGCGCGAGTGGCGACCTGGCTCGTGGAGACGGCTCGCTGCATCAAGCGAATGGAAGACTTTCGTGAGTGACTGTGTCGTGCATGTATTCCGGGGCGCACTCGCTTTGCTTGCTGGCCGGTAGAAAGTGCTGAATCAACATGGCGGGATATCCATCCAAAATAGGAGGGATTCAATATTATGGCAGGTCCTGTCATGCGTGTGTTCCAGACCACGACTCACGCTTTCAACACATTAACCGAACCCAAAGCGCAAAGCGGGAGACGAGCGGGTCGTAGCTCGTACACAATGGGCTTCGCACAGCCGAGCTTTGGGGCACATATAACTGGATCGATACACACGTGAACAGGTGTCGCGACTCGCTGCCTCGACTCTCAGCAGGTGTCTCTCGACCGGGTCCGAAATCGAGACCCAGGCCGTAATGGATCGGAAACTACACAATGCATGCAAACAAGTTCCGTAAGAATGTTCAACTTTGACGACATGACGAGTGTCTCAGTTAGTGTCACCCGCTCCGTGTGCAAGCTCCACGAGGAAGTGAGGCGCGCCTTTATCGGCGAAGCCCTACGCGGCTAAAATTTCGCCCTCTAGATGATTAGCATCGTCCTCATCATTGCGGGTGGTCTCCTCTATCTATTGCGCGATGACGTCGCAGCATGGATACTGCGCAAAACCAACCTTCAGGCTGACGAATACGCCAGGGGCGCTGTTTTCCCGATGCGGCACGCGTTCGCATTCGTCGCTGCGGTCGTCGTAGTCCTCGGTAAGGGCCCTGTAGCGCTGTTAACGGACGATGGCAAGACGATCTTGAAGGTGACACGTGCTGACACTTCATCATTGTACGACGAGGCTCTCGACGCGCTCTACGCGGCAGCCGCGCGCAGCAACCGATGTGCAGTCCTCTGGCGCGAGCCAGGGCTGCAGCACGCTGATGATGAGCGCGGTCTATTGAGCGCCTTGCAGGACGCGGCGGCTCCCTATCGCGCCAGTGTCGAGGATGCAAGCGCAGCAGCGGAAGCAAAGCGCCTAGGCGCTGCCGCCGCCGCGTCGCGTCGTAGCGGGCGTAGCGCAGACACGTCCAGCATGGCCTTGCTGCTGCACAAGCTCGCGGATGCGCTCGAGAGAGACGCCGCTTTGAACGCACTGGCATCTACCGCCAGCCCACAGGATCTGCGGGTCAGGGTCATGGACAAAGGCGATGTCACCGATCGGTACTTTGAGCTGAGTCGGATCGAACCAGACGCAGGCTGGTCGGCGGCGCAGAGGAGCATTGCCGCCGAGGTCGTGCGCGTCGCCGTTGCTCGCTTCGCCATGCTCGCCGACGACCTTCATGACCGCTTCAGGGCACTGAGCGTGTGGCTAGCCGTTGACGGTGAGCACGGCAGTACTACGCGCAGCCACTTCTGTGGGGCAGGCACTGATCCGGAGCTCTCGATCATTGCACGTGTCCTTGCGGACGATCTCGTTCATCTCGAGCCGCGCATCCCCGCCTCGAGCCACTTTCCCATCTCTGCTCTCGAGGAGGCATCCACGATGGCCTCCGCCCTCGCTCGCGCCGCCGATCACCATCTCCGTGGCGCACAACACGATGCCTCACGACGGCGCTTCGAGGCCAACCGCCGGCGCACCACGGTGCTGCTCGCCGAGGATCTTGGTGGCCTGAGAACGCTCACCGACGAGGCGCAGTACCACCGGGCAGCGACGCTGCTCGCTCCGATTGAAGTGGCGATCCGTGCCGACCCAAATTGGGAAGCGAGTGTGGACGTGGTGACGCACGCCGGAGGCCCTGCTCTCAAGCTCACGTCGATCGTGCGCGTGCAGCTGCTGCTAGCGGTCGCCTACGAGCGCAGCGGGCGCCGCGACGAGGCTCAGGCGCTCCATCAGTTTGGGACCGCTCGTGCCACGCCACAGCAGTCTGGTGGTAGTAGCGGCTCGACAGGCGGCCTGCGCTCGCTTCATCATGGCGGCGTCGCCCCACTCAAGGGGACGAAGCTGCCGCTGCGTGCGCACGCCTTTTGGCGACGCGAAGAGCTCTCCGAGGAGGCCCAGGCCCTAGTAGAGGCGCTCGAGGCGCACTGGTCAGCCATCGCTCACGAAGCTATGGAGGCCATGAGCATAGGAGCCTTCTTGCTCACCAAGGAGAACCTCGCAGCCAGCGCACGCCAATGGCAAAGCCTCGACCTGCGCCGGCGCGCCGAGCCGGTCGCCGAGCATTGCCGACTCAGCCCTTCCACGTGCAGCCTACTCGCACAGCATGCGGCCACACTGTCACCCATGGGCCAGGCCAAATTCTCGGCCTTGATCGGTGGCTCGCACATCTTCCCACACGCGGGGCCTTCCAACGGTAGGCTTCGCGTACACCTCGGACTCTACGTGCCAGAGCACGGATACGTAATCTCCGTGGACGGTGTGAACGCCACTTGGGTACCTGGGCAGGCGCTCGTGCTGGATGACTCGCTCGTGCATGAGGTCTTTGCCCCGCCGGCGGCGCGCGCTCCGTCGATGCGCATGATCCTCATTGTCGACATCCATCATCCCGATCTGCAGCCAAGCGAGATGGAGCGGGTGCGTCCGTTTGGCCCTCCACACGCCAGCAGCAAGTGAGCGCGTGATGGAGACTCTGCTCACGAGCCATCACGCACAGCCTTCGGAAGCAAGAGCTTGGCCTTGCAAGCACGAGCATGGGCGATGTGTAAGCACGACATAACGGACGACTCCGAAGGATATACTGATCAGTCAGTCGGTTATCTCGAGGTCCCTCCCCGCGCTCAATCCAACGCCGGCTCGCAGTCCGGCTCCGCGCGCTCCTGGGGTCAGACGCAAGTACACTGACTTTCACTGAGCACTCGCTTCCGGGGGCCGATCTAAATTATTAGCTAGTGAGATCGTCCTCTCCCAGCGGGCAGGGTGCTCCCGGCCGCTCTTCGCCCCGCCCTGTGTATTGACTACACTCGGGGCGCCGGGATTGTCACTTTGGCACTCAGCTGGGGTGTGATACTGATAATGTAAGATTACTGTATCGGTGCGGGACGGTGTTTATTTCCGAAATCAAATCGCTGAAAAAACGAAAGCTAGAGGTCTAACGGTAGTCGAATCACCGCACCTCGTTCACAATCCTCAACGCCACGTCCGTCGGCACCGTCGGTTCCACGTCGTCCACGTCGGCAGCAGTAGCAGCAGCAGCACAGATCTCGTGCCCTTGGGTGCCGTCGAGTGCCCGCTCGCGCAGCGCCGCAAATTCGGTCGGACCGAGAGCCCTGGCGAGGCTGGCCAGCACGCCGTCTGGCTGGTCGAGCAGTTCGGCAGGTGGCCCATGCTCGAGCACCTTGCCGCCGCCCATGACGATGATCGAGGTGTAGTCGATCACCGTGCCGAGCCGATGCGCGATGGTGAGCAGCGTCGTCTTCTTGAACTCGGAGCGAAGGAGCGTTTGGATGGCCTCATCGGAGGCGCCGTCGAGATTCGACGTGGCCTCGTCCAGCACGAGTAGCCGACGCGGGTGCAGTAGCGCACGCGCAAAGCAGATGAGCTGCCGCTCGCCTGCGGATATGTTGGCGCCGCCATTTTGGACTTCGACGTCGAGCATGGAGCTCGGCAGGCGCGCACGCGTGACCACGTCACGATGACGCTCGGCTGTTGCGTCGCCAAAGGGGTCCAGATTATGCGCGACCGTCCCCTTGTACAGGATCGGATCTTGGGGGATGATCGTCGTCGCCTGGCGCGCCCGGGCAAGGCCGAGGTCGAGCAAGTTCACGCCGTCGATCGAGATCGAACCTCCCATCGGCTCCACTATCCGAAAGAGTGCGATCATGAGGGTGGACTTTCCCGCGCCAGTCCGGCCGACGATGCCCGCGCGCTCACGTGCAGCGAGGCAGAAGGAGACCCGGTCGAGCACCAGCGGGAGCCCTGGCCGATAGCGCACACACACGTCCCTGAACTCGACGCGGCCCGCCGCCGGCCAGATAGCGTCTCCCGCGGCCGGGTCGGTGGGCTTCGTGCGTGCCGCCTCTTGCGGCAGATGGAGGAACTCGAGAAGACGCTCAAGGGCCGTCAAGCTCGTGACGCACGCAATGTATAGCTGCGCCACGATGGAAATGTAGTACGGCACCACGTACGCGTATGTGATCGCAAGGGCGACCAGCGCAGGGCTGTGCTCGTCGCGCGTGGCGATCAGATAGAGTGCCACGCCCAGCGAGAGCAACGCCGAGTACGACGCTTGGACCAGACCCCACGAGTTGAGAGCCTTCTGATGGAATGAGAGGCCCGCCCATTCTTCGATGAGCGCCCGCTGCCGCGATCCAAAGTACTCTTCGAGCTGCATTGCCCGGATCATGGGTGCGCCGTTGCGCAGCTCGGTGAGCGCCGAGAGGATCGGCGAGACCGCATTATTGGCCATCCGCTTCACCTCTCGGGAGGAGCGACCGGTAGCATCCATCACGAAGCACAAGTAGCCAACCATCAGGACGGCGGGTAGCGCGAGCAAGCCGCCTTGAAACGCGACCGAAAGCACGATGCTCACCAGAGCGAAGCCGCCGAGCTGCAAGGTCGCATCGAGCTCGGCCCACATGGTCTGCTCAATGATCTGCAGATCGCCCGTGAATCGGCTCATTGTGCGTCCACTCGGGTTAGCATCGTACCACCACATGGGTGCATGGATGAGACGGCGCACCACCTGCCCGTGTAGGGTGCGTGATGCTTCGACCGAACCTGAGGCCCATGCGAGCGAGACGGCGAGCAGCAGGATCGCCTGCAGGAGCGAAAGGCCCGAATAGACAAGCATGTAGCGCAGGTTCACCTGATGAGGGTTGCAATCAGTGGCGATGAGCGATCAGAGTCGATCAGAGTCGATTAGAGTCGATTAGAGGCGATCGGAGGTGATCAGAGGCGATCAGAGGCGATCAGAGGCGATCAGAGGCGATCAGAGGAGTCGAAGAGCATTGAGTGTAGGGACACCTCGGTGCTAGCATCCACTCCAATGGCCTCGTCCGTCGAAAGCAAGTACAGGGTGTCGTTGGCCATGGCGGTGGTTCCGTTGGATGAGGCGTGGCTATCATGGGCCGAGGGGGGCGCCGAGTCCCTCTGCGCACGCGCCCAAATCGCAAGGGTCGCGTCTGCGGCCGCCACCACCGTATATGCGGAAACCAGTAGGGTCATGTACAGAAGGAGAGTCGGCGCGCCCATCGCTCGGTAGTAGCGAAGCACGAGGCTGCTCCCGAGGGCTCCGCTCGACTTCTTCTCAGCCATGACGACCGACACACGCGGCTCGGCGGTGGTGGACTGGTCTGCGGCGGGCGAGGTTGAAGTGTTGGCGACCGTGCTGGGCGGCTGAGCGGTGCCGGAGGAGTCTACCGGCGGTGGCAGGGCGGCCGGCGGGGCCGCTTGCACGAGCTCATCGACCCCGTCGCGCACACCCAACGAGCCGTCCTCGCCTTGGCTAGGTACGATGGACGTCTCTATGAGCTTGCCACCCTCGATGGTGACGCATCGATCAAAGCCCGCGCCGAGCAGGTGCGGCTGGTTGAGCGACACGAGGGCGGCGCGCTTGCCGCCGGAGGCGTGCACGTAGTGCTTGAGCGTGCCCATTAGCGCTGCGGCTGTGCGTACATCAACCGCGCTCAAAGGATCGTCCAGCAGCAGCAAAGTCGGCTCCGCGAGCAAGGCGCGCGCAAGGGCCAGCCGCTGCTGCTGCCCGCCTGAGAGAGTCACGCCGCGCTCACCTACAGTCGTCTCGAGCCTGTCAGGCAGCCGGGTCAAGTCCTGCTCGAGGCAGCACGCATCGACGAGGCGGGCGAGCGTTTCGTCATTCACGGCGCGACCCATCACGAGATTCTCCCGCAGCGTGCCTGCAATCGGGCACGCTCGCTCGGGTGAGATTTAGGGGTAGGGTATCACGGTTCGAGATCGGTTCGAGATCGAAAGTGATCTCTGGAAGCATGCCTGTGATCGTGAACGCGCGCTGCGGCACCATTCCGATGGATGCTGGGCCTCCTAATCGACCGGTAAGCGAGATGGCCTCACCCCAGGCGGAGGCAAGCAACGTCGTCTTACCGCTCCCGACCTGCCCCACCAGCGCCACAAGCTCCCCACCATGCACTCTGAGCTCGACGCCTTGAAGCACCGTCGCCGCGCGCGCCCCAATGGCAACGGTGGCGGCGGTGGAAGCGGCGGCGGCGGGGGTGGCGAAGGAGGCGGCGGCAGGGGTGGCAACGGCGGCGGCGGGGGGGGGGGCGGCGTGGTTCTGGATTGCTGCTTTGGGATTCGTCTGCACTACTGCTTTGGGATTCTGCGGTGCGGTGGGGGAGATTTGCCGGTGGCTTTGCCATTTGATTGGCGGCCTGTGGGGTTGACTTGGCGGCCTCAGGCCAGCCAACTGATGCGTTCTCAAAGCTCAGGAGCGCCGCCGGAGCACCGGAGCGGGCGTTCGCATCCGCCGGTGCAGCATCCAGTAGCATGCCGCGAGGTGGCTGCTCAGGCAGATCGAGAAAGGCGGAGACGCGCCTTATGGAGACGAAGACAGACACTAGGTTGTTGAATATGATGGGGAGCAGGATGAACGGCAGCCGAAGCGACTGAAAGACGGAGAGGGCGGGAAAGATGACGGCGGCCTCGAGCTCGTAGAGACGCGAATAGATGATGAAGGTGAGAGCGGCCGCAACCATGGGCGACGCACGCCCGAGCGCTGTTGACGTCACTGATAGCCGTCGGAAGCGCCGCTGGTGGTGCAGCTCGATCGTTCGTGCCTGCTGCAGACGCGCGAGGTACGCTTCTTCCCACACCTGCAGACGAGTGCCGATTGGTGCCAAATGAGTGCCGATTCGTGCCGGCCCATGGCAACGTGTGGCGATCATTGGCCATCACAGGCAGAGTCAGTGGCACTCAGTGGCCATCAGAGCGATCCGACCCACACCTGCATCTTGACGACCTTGGCTCCCTCCATAATCTCGCGCATGACGTTCACGCGCTGGTCAGCGGCCTTTAGCATGGCCATCTGGACGGCCTTGCCCTGCTGGGCAATGTGCCGCGTCAGCACGATGACGAGCGTCATCAAGCCGAGCCCGACTAGCCCCACAGGTCCCAGCGTGAGGAGGAGTGCAATCAGCCCTCCGACGAGCGATGTGAGCGATGCGCCCGCGGTCGGAAGAAGCTTGAGCAGCCCCTCCAAGCGCAGCAGGTCGTTACCCGCGAGCGAGGTCTCGAGCCCGTCGCGGCCCTCAGCTACGTGCAGTCGCATCAGCTTCGTCGCAATCAGCTGCAGCGCCGCTGCTGTGAAGCGGAGCGGCGCGACCTCGCCTGCGTAGAAGAGTCCGAGCCCGCGCGTGTAGTTCTCGAGCCAAACGACCACGGCAAGTGCCACAGCAAGCCCGTACGCCAAAGAGACGCTGTACGCGGGCGGCGAGCCATCGATGGGCGGCATCGCGCGCAGCAGCTCGCGCAGCAAGAGCGGCCTCACTAGTGTTACGAGGAATCCAGAGAGTCCGCACAAATACTGGCCGAGGAAGAAAGCGGAGCCCGCAATGGCCCGACCGGGGCCATAAGCAACGTTGGGCCCTCCTCGCCGCCCACGCGAGCGCTCCTCAGTCCAGTCCGCATGTGCATCCGCATACATGTCGCCCAGCGGAGTGCTTCGGAAGGCATCCGGCGTGGTGGGAATGTCCGAGCGATGCAGCGGCCGGCGCCATCCGCGTAGCGCGAGTGGACCACACCATAGGAAGAGCACCTTGCTGAATGAACCGGCTGTATCGTACGTTGACATTGCTGGGCTGGGCTCGTCGCGAGGCCGCACCGTCGGTCGGGAGAGCCGACGACATTATTAGGTCGCGTTCGGAATGATGAGTAACCGCTTCGAAGTTTCAGATCGTCTGGTAGTTTCCTGCTCACCAGTCCAGACGCTTCGTAAAGTATCGGGTGACAGACACCATGAAAACTGTGGGGTATTCGGTGTCGCGCTGTGAAAATGCGGTCCGCCTTGTACATGTCGCTGCTTCCGGTCACCGTGGCGTTCGTGCCCACAAAACCTGCCCTTACGGCACGCGGCTGCGCCAGGGCTCGCACAACGCTTGCGAAAGAGAATCCACTCTTTGGTTTCTTCAAGTCCTTTGAGCCGGTCGAGGTTGACAGGGATGGCAACGTGGTTGAGAAACCTCCGCCTTCACCTCCTTCGCCCGACACCCGCGACGTAGGCGAGAAGCTCTTCTCGATGTTCTTTGGCGATCCCCAGCAGGGGGACGTGGCCGGCCTCCGGCGCACCGCGGGTGCACCCGACACATATCCCGCAACCAAGACGGAATTCGCGCTGCCAGTGGAGGGAGACGATACCGAGATGGCGTTGATCCGACCGCTCCTAAAGAACACGAATCTCGAGCTCCTGCCCCTGCGCCTAGTGTATGACGCGAACAAAGACGGTTGGAACGCCGCGTCCTTCCATGGCGGCGTTGACGCCCAGGGCCCGTGTGTCGTCTTATGCAAGACCAAGGGTGGCTGCGTCTGCGGCGGCTACGCACCCAAAGGATTCGCGGGCTTCGGCGAATACCGCGGCAGCATCGCGGCGTTCTTGTTCACGTGGCCCGACGGCGA
Source organism: Chrysochromulina tobinii (assembly GCA_001275005.1). Lineage (NCBI taxonomy): Eukaryota > Haptophyta > Prymnesiales > Chrysochromulinaceae > Chrysochromulina > Chrysochromulina tobinii. The sequence continues at coordinate 17,575 of JWZX01002746.1, forward strand.
CGTTCGCCAGCCCGCAGTCAAGCTGCAAAAACAGGGCGGTGGGAGCCTCGCTACTATTGATGAGCCTGAGACTGGGCCTCGCTTTGGCGCAGACGGCTTGACAGTCTTCATGAGGCCGGGCAGGGAGAGGCTGGCCACCTCCAAGCTGGGCCCTTACTACGAGGTCATGCCCGATGGGCGCCGCTCCGTCTTTGGCCCGGGAGACGGCATGACGTGCGAGCTGACTAGCGTGCGCGCATACGCTGGGTGCTGGCCAGAGGGCGAGCGGATCCCCTTCAATGGCGCGATTCCGTTCGCGCTCGAGTGAATCAAGGTATAATTTGAAAAGTGCGTCGAGCTCACCGCAACGCACAACACCCTTTACTCCGGGAAGGGCAGTGCCCGCGCGACAAGCACAGTCGCGAGTGCGTCTGGCTGAAGGACGTGCTTACGCCCCCACAGGAAGATATACGTCTTGCCGCCCAGATCGAGCGGCACGAAGCCCTGGGCTGGGTACGGCGAGATGCCTGTGGCAGCGATCGCGGCCGGGCTCCGGAAGGGTGTGAAGCCCTCGCGCGTCACAAGCTCCGCCACAAGGAAGTCGCGGTCGACCCGGCCGCCCCACATGGTCAGTGTCGAAACCCGCAGTGACGCGGGCCCGCTGCTGGTCTTGCGACGATAGCTGAGCTCACCCACAATGCGCTCGCAATACCAGGAAAGCGTGGTGCCAGCGCCGATGGTGCCAGTCACAACGGCCAACAGTGTAGCAGCCTCTGCAATACCGAGGGAGCCCAGGCCGCCACTCGAGACGACTGAATAGGTCGGAAGCAGCACGGCAACGCCAGCCGTCAGATGCAGGCCCTTGAGCCTGAGCAGAGCGCTCAACGCCTTGACGTGTGCGAAGCGGTACAGACGCGAGCTCTCTTGGCCCGCAGCGCTGCCTGCTGTCGCAGGAACGCCGGTGGCAGCTTCTGGCTTCGCTGCATCGCGGGGAGCGGCTTCAAGCTTTGTTGCGCCAGAACATAGTGCCCGCCGCGTGATTGTCGGTTCTGGCGCCGACCGAGCAAAGCACGCCGCGCGCGCGCCGCCGAGCACGCTACAACGCAACCTCATTCGCAGCATGGAATCGCGTCGTTCTAAGCGCCCGGTGTGACGCTGATAGCCTTTTCGCTAACACTTCAGGGGGATGTCATAGAAGTGATTTGGTTGGGGTTTCGTCTCACTCCACACTAACCGTTGGAGCCTCTGGCGACCGAGTGAGCGCCGCCCGCGCACGCACGCACGCCACTCCGGCCGTCCGGCGTCCGGGGCTGGGTCTACATGTAGTGGGTGTGTGTCTGGCCGTAGGAGAGGGCCCTGAAACGGAACGTGGAACGGGAACTCCTCTGGCGATCGCTCGGCTTTCGAACCGTCTCGCGTCTCGTCAACTACTTCTTGCACCGCAGCACAGGATGCAAACTTATGCAAACACGACGAATCAGTGACAATCTGACAAATATGAAATAAAATCGCACCGGATTCGAAGAAACTAAGAAGAAACGCGACGGCGAGCTCTCGAGGCTCGAAGCCTGCAGGGGGGTCGGCCGAGACGCACGCACAGAGACGGAGACCGACGGCGCCATGCGCGCGATGCGGATCTCAAAAATAATCGAATGCTGAACGTTCAACCGTGAACCGTGCTGAACGATCGAGATACGAGAACGAAATCGAATCGGTCGGGTATCAAAACAGCAGTAATACACGAATCTTGGTCGTTCTAATCTTGACTCGGGCGACATTTCCTGCACACTAGCGGGCGAGAGTCCACATTCGACGCCTTTCCTATCCTTCCTCGGTGTGACGGCACGACCTGACAGTGACGACCATCCGGGCCTCGTGCTCGTCACGTCGATCCCTCGGCAAGTGCACGCAGGCATGCCGCCGCGCGCCGCGTGCGTCACTCCTCGCCGCGAGCCTTCCTCTCATGCGCATCCTGCATCTCCTGGGCCACCTTTTGCCCCACTGCCTCGACGTGCTTGGCAAAGTCGATGGTCTTCAGCGCGTCGGCCGAGCCGTACATCTGAAAGACACGGCCCAGGACCACGAGCCCACGCGCACGGTTCTTTCGGCCTTCCTTATCTGTCGACTTGTCGGCAAGGACCTTGTTGCACACGTGGCGTAGGGTCGACTCGATGTCGAGCAGACTCACTCGCCACATGGACTCGAGCATCAGGAACATCGTGTCCTCCGATGGGTTGCCATCCGGGACCGACGCCTCACCCTCTCCCTCGCCGGCAGCCGACGCGCCGCCTTCGGCGCCGTTGGTGCCGCCGCTCGCGCCGCTGCCGCCGCCGCCGCCCTCGCTGCCGTTGATGGCGATGAGATTGGCCGGCTTCACCTTGATGCACTCACCGTCGCGGTCGATCGCGACCATGTAACGACCCACGCCCTCATCGAACGTCCCTGCGACGCCCTCGCACCCATTCAGGTCGGCTCGCGCCGTGAGGCCCTCGATGCGCACCCGCTTGCCGTAGAGGGCACCAGGAGGCAAATCGGCACCAGTCGGCGGCGCCTCGCTGCTGCTGCTGCTGGGGCTGGGGCTGGGGCTGGTGCTGCTGGTGCCCGGGGCGGGGCTCCCGGCGCTGCTCGTCGCGGGCTTCTTCTTCTCTTTGGGTTTCTCTCCCTTGATATCCTTACGGTAGGCACGGTACGTCTTGATGGCGGCGCCGGCGACGCGCATCTGCGAGGCAGCGGTGTGGATCGTCTGCTGAAAGCCCGAGCCGACCGCGTCGATCCCGCCGAGGGCCTGCAGTCCCTTGTGCTCGTAGATGTAACCACATGTCCAAATTAGGGCATCGCCTACCGGCGCGTTGATGAGCACCTTTGCATGCTGATGCATCTCGGCCTCGAACTCGGCCTCATCGCCGTAGCAGAACTGCTGGAGCAGCCCCTTGAGGTTGAGCGCGCACGTCACCTCGCGCCGCTTTTGCTTGTAGCTCATGTAGGCCTCGTCCATCTCACCGCCGTTGGCGAAGATGGTGGCGAGCTTCAGCTCACCGATCAGATACTCGAAGGGCTCGGAGCCGAAGAGCATGGCGAAAAAGTGGGTCGGATCGACCATGGTCGAGGTGTCAAGGGCGGCCTTGCCCGACGCGTCGTACTTGGCGCGCATCTCCTCGTTGGAGAGAATTTGGTACGCCTCGCCTACCTTTTGGAACTTGGCGTGCGCGTTCGGGTCGCTCGTGTTCTTGTCCGGATGCAGCTCCCTGGCCTTGACGAAGTACGCCTTGCGGATGACGGCGGCGCTCGCGCTGCTCTCGACGCCCAGGACGTCGTACAGCTCCGTCTCCTTGACCTGCCCGCCGCGGGCCGAGGACGACTCCTTGTCGCCCGCTCGCTTGATCCCGTTCCGCTTGCAGTACTCGTCCTCACTGAGCGCGAGGACCTCCCGGGCCTCCTCATTCAGGTCGAAGACGACCCACTTGCGCGTGTCCTCGTCCCAGACCTTGCCCGCGTTGCTCTCCGCGAGCGCCTCGGGCGTGTTCCACACTCCACGTCCGAGCTGCACCGCACCGACGACCACGCCGGCCACCGGCAGTGCGACCGCGCCTGCGACGCCGGCCGCGAGCCCGCCAAAGAAACCCTTGACACCGTTCTCGCGCGCGCCGATGATGGGCGCCGCGACTAGTCCGGTGACGCCCATGGCGGCACCTTTGAGTACGCTCTTTGCAGCGGACGCCGCCCCCGCCTGCACATTCCGCGGCCGGCGCGTCGAGAAGAGGGTCGGCATGTCATTTTCCGAGGGGCCGCCATCAGTGCCTTCACCCTGCACCACTAACGCCTGGGAGCCGCTCCAGGCGGCCTGGGCAGCTGGCGACGCCGGCGTAGGTTCGGCCATGAATCGATTTGCGTTCGGAATCCAGAAAAAAGGGTGTGTCTGTGAAGATACAAGCAAGCAGAGGAGGAAGTACGACTACGCTTGCTTGCTTGCTTGTGAAGATACGAAAGACATGATGAAAAGTTAGGAACGCGCACCGTCGTCACCTAGATTTCTTCGCAAGCGCGCCGAGGAGCAGCCCCGCGATGAAAGCCCCCGCCACCGCCAACTTCCATGCCAGTCCCAGTGCTGGACGTGCCGAGAGATAGATCATCGGTCGCCGATCACGCAGCTGCTCACCACCCTGTCCCGCCGCCCCGCCGCCCCGCCGCACGTCCTCGATCGCCTCGGCAAGGAAGAGGCCCCGATCGGAAGCCGCGAGGATGAGGAGAAGTTCGCCCACCGCTGATGCAACCACCGACTGGCCGTTGAAGTGCACGCCGTCCTCGTTCTTGTGTTCCGCCCAGTTGGCGTACACCACACAGAGGTGGTTTTCATAGGCGCGCACGCGGATAATGGGCTCGTTTGCAAACGAGTACGGGAAGAAGTTGGCGGTCGGCGTGATGACGAGCGATGCGCCGGCCAAAGCACACGAACGCACCGCCTCCGGAAATTCGACGTCATAGCAGACGAGCAGGCAGCACCTGACGCCGTTGCAGAGTGTGAAGACCTCGGCCAGACGACGGCCCGGCGTGAAGGCGGCCTGCTCGGCTGCGCCAAAGAGGTGTGTCTTACGGTAGATCGATTTCACTGTGCCGCACGAGTCGATGGCAAGCGCCGAGTTGTAGCAGTGGCCATCGTCGCCCTTCTCATAGAAGCCGAGGACGATCGCGAGAGCATTCTCGCGCGCAATGCGGCAGCACTCCGCAATCTCGGTCGCTTCCGGTCGCAGCGCGCACGTGCGTGCCATCTCCGAGAGCAGCCGGTAGCCACCGAGAAAGAGCTCGGGCAGGACGAGCAGATCAGCATTGCTATCTGCAGCAGTTCTGGCGGCCGTCTCGAGAGCGTCGAGCGCCCACGCAGCGCCTCGCACGCTGGCGGCGGGCGGGGGCACGTCTTGCCAGAGCGCGATGGAGAGGGTTGCACCCTCTTGGGTCACCCTCATGCGCTGCAAAACCGACCCCCCCGTCGGCGCCGACTGTGGGTGCAGCAGGCGCGGTGGCGGCAGCGGCGGCGTCGGCAACTGGCGTGGCGGGGGCGGTGCTGAAGATGTAAGGCGCGACGTCGACGACGTCCTTGTGCTCCACATCCTCGACATCTTCCGAGGGACCGAGCCCGGGACTATCGACGGTCTCTAATGTACAAACCGTGCTTTCCAAATTAGGAAACGACCGCTCGCGAGGGGAAACACGCCGCCATCTCCACCCGCACCTGACCTCGACGTTAGGCACGCCCATCCCCCGCCGCGTCCGCGTGCACGCCGTCCATTTCCATGTCGCAGGCACCCGGCGAGCAAGCACCGGAAGCAGCCGCGCCGGGCACCCGGGCTGGCCAAGGGGCTGGCATTGCGGGCAGGCGTGCCCGGCCGGGGCGTGCGCGGTGTCAAGTCAAGTCCACTGCTACATGTACCCTCGAGAGGCTTCCCTCGATAGGCTTCCCTTGAGGCTTCCTATAATAGGTTGGAGCTCGTTGTCTGTTGTTTATGAAGTGACTCTTGACTGACGTTTCGGATATTCGGAACACCGAACACGGCGAAACGGCGCCGCGCACCAAAAGCCACTTTTCTTATAGTGCCTGTGTGAAGAAACGCCGTGGCGGGCGGGCGTCGAGTCCCTGCGTCGAGTAAACACCTCTCCTCTCCATCATTGCTCTCCATATCAAGCGTGAAGAGAAGCAGCGCCAAACAGAGTTGCTGTGGGGAAGGAGAGATGTTTGCTTCCTTGGTTTGCTTATCAAGTCAATCATGACGGGGCAGTAACGAGGGTCATGTGTAATATGTGTTCAAGGTATGTGTTAACGTTCACGGGGAGAACATTGTGCGAGGGCATGTAAGGTGTGTGTATTCTGAGCGGGCAGTAACAGTGCCGTAGCAGTGCCGTACCGGTAGCACCGGTTGTCGCGTCGAACGTGTGACATGGTGTGAACGTTCACAAAGTCACGTGCCTCGGCAGACGCGAACACGCGATCAAGGATGAGCATGAAGCACGACGATGACAGCGACGCCGACGACGACAGTGCCTACGGCTTGTCGACATGTGAAATATCCTCCGTGCTGGTGAGGACGAAGTGGCTGGCTCACCGATTTTTCGATGCATGCGATTCCGACCGGGCGTTCAAGGCGAATGCACACGCACTGGCAATCGTTCCGCCATTGACAATGTCCGCCATTGGGACGTTCGACGTGGAGCTTCTGGGCACTCCTGGGCTACGCCTACTCATAGTAACGGCGGGCTTCTCTGAAGAGGACCTCTTCGACCCGGAAGCCCTCGTTGACCGTGCTTCCATGGCGATGGAGAACATGCATCTTCCTGGAAGCATAGACCACGACCGGCAGGCATGGGAGCTCAAGCGCGCCCTAAGTATGGTGGCGGTCGTGGCATCGGGGAGGAGACACGAGTTGCACGACGAGCTGCAGCCGACAAGCCAACATCTGGCGTGCGCCCGCAGCAGCCTCGGGCCCACGGAGCAAGGACGTGCTCGCATAACAGCTGGCCTGCGATTCTTGCGCTGTGCGTACACGTGGCTGAGAAGGGGGGGCATCGAGCCCGAGCCTGCGCCGGAGATCGGCTTCAACGAGACACACCTTGTTATGGAGCACGAGGTTCAGGATGCACACGATGTGGCTGTGACAAGCATGCTCCTTCGCACCTGTGACATGAGCAAGCTGCAAGATTTGATGTCCATGGCCGAGATGATGGCCGAGAGGTCAATGGCCGATAGGATATCCATACCCAAGAGCACCGCGTCCGCAGTTGCAAGTGAGGCCACACCCTGGCTCTACCTCGTCCAAGCCCTCCTCACGATCATTCAGCCTCCCCCAGCGTTCTACTTCAAATCCGGTTGGCAGCTTCCCGTTCTCTCAATAGACGATTTGTTCGATCTGGAGCTGCTCAAGGGCCGTGCGCGGGAGGCAGTCGCGAAGCGATGCGACGATGCGGCTCCCTTCCCGATGCGAAGCCTGGACGATCGAGCACCACTCATCAGCCTCCTCCACATCGAAACAATCGCGGCCGCAATTCTCGACCACGTTGACCCTCGCGAGCACTTTGCCTTCAAGATGACGTGCCGACGTTTCCGCGCCGCACAAATGAGCACCTGGACTCCGCCCGGGCGGGGCAGTAGCCCGCCTGAGCGGGGCAGTAACCTGACTACAAGGACCTCATTTGGCCTATTTGTCGAGCGCGACCGGCCGGAGCTGATGGAGTGGGCCATCTCTGTAGGCGCTCCCTGGCCTACTGGTGGAGTGCGCTTGAGGCTCAAACTCAATTACAAGAACGTGAGCACCGATCTGACCGAGCTGAACTCACCACGTTGGCATCTCTTCACAGAGCTGAAAATGGAGCGTGAGTTGACCACGCCAACGAATGCGTTGACTGGAATGAACTCTGCATGGACTGGGGCGAGGCGGCGGATCGTAAGTCTCTGCGCTGCGGCAGGTAGCCTTGCTATGCTTCGCTGGGCGCGGTCGCTGCCTGTGCCGTGCCCATGGGACGAGGAGGAATTTTCCTCATGGGACGAGGAGGGATTTCGCTCCTTGCCCTCGCGCCCCTGCGAGCTAGCGGCGGGCGGGGGACACCTTGCTACGCTCGAGTGGTTGAGAGAGCAGGTCCCGCCACTGCCTTGGGGTAACACTCTCGCAGCGGCTGCAAGTGGCGGGCACGAGCGTGTGTTTGAGTGGGCGCTTGCCGCCGGAGCAGGCAACATCCGCAACCAAAGTGTGGTACTTGCGGCCGCTCGAGGAGGCAGCTTCCCGATCCTACAACATGTGTGGGCAGCAGGTGGTCAAGAGATCGTCCTCGCGGATTTCCGACTTTTGGTCTCCATCGTGAAGTATCTGGACGCTTCCACTATCTCATGGCTTTTCGAGGAGGTGCTCCCTCCCCACAAGTGGCCAGCCGCTGAAAGGGACCACTTTGGTTGGGTCGCCTCGATCTGGTCGGGCGCGGCTGCGCGTGGTAGGCTCTCCGTGCTCCAGACACTCCACGAGATCGGATTCGTCAAGCCTTCAGAGGGCATGCACAGTCACATCCTCCTCCACGCCTCGAATGGCACGATCAACCATGTCCCTGAATATCTCAGGCCTACACCTGCATAGCACGCTTTGCAGCCGCTTCGAGACGTCGCGGAAGTTTGGAACCACGCTGAATGGAAAGCGAGCTCGCCGCGAGGACGCGGCGGCGGCGGAGGCGCTTGAATGGCTCCATGCGCACTTGGGGCTCGCCCGCACCCCCGACACCCATTTGGCGGGGACCGAGGCCAGCCTCCTCGCTGCTGCCAAAGGGAGCCTGCGCTGCCTGCAATGGCTGCACGCGATGGGCTGGGTGGTCGACGCGCGTGTTGGATGTGTGGCGGCATCCCGCGGGAGAGTCGAAATGCTTGAGTGGCTTGATCATGTGGGCTGCCCTTTCGACGAGCGCACGTGGCACATCGCAAGCCAACGTGCGAGGAAGTGGCTGGAGGCGCACGGCTGCTGCTACGCCGCAGATGCGGACCGCGAGGGCATCGAGAAGAGCCTTGTCGACCATGCGCAGAACGACGATCTGAGGAACTATGTCCTTGAAGCCATCCCGCGGCTGGCGACGGCGCAGTTTGGTGACCAGGCGATGGCGCCGGGGGGTCGTATTGGATTGCTACGGTGGGCAAGGGATGAGCTGTGGTTCACGGTGACTGAGAAGTTGATGGATTTGACACGCCGCGACGGTGACCCCAGCATTGAGCGTATTAATTATGGCGGGAACCAGCCACCGTGGCCCTCCACACTCCCGCGGAGGTTGGCGCCTCTCGCTATGATTGACGAAGCAGTTTCGCACACCCTGGCCATGTGGGCATGCATTGGTGACGCCCTCGATAAGGCGACAAAAGCGGCGGGCGTCGAACTCGGTCCACATTTCGACGAGGTGCGTTCCATGTTGGCCCGGGTAGAGGGTGTGGGTTCCCGGAGTGGGGGGCACCTTGAAATGGGCAACCCGACAGAGTTTGCGGGCTCAATGAGGTTGAGGCGCGCAACTGTTGTCGCTCTGCAGTGGTGGGCACGCACAGCAGGTCAGGTACACATACGCAGTCCATGGTAAGACCGTTCGTATTTCGTATTGCTATGCGCCGACGCGCGACCGGACGGCCTATTTGGTTCATTGCAATCGGTCCAACATTGCCGTTCGGCATAATGGCCGTGCCCACCCTAACCTCCATGCCGATGATCCAACGCTCCGATCTCCCCGCAACCCGACCCCCCTAGGCCTTCGGCAGCGCGGTGCGCAGGCGACATCCGCCTCGCCCGCGGCTTCTTCCCCCGCGGATCGCCCTCGGCGGCTGGGACAGCTTCAAGTTTTGCGAAAAGGTCAGCTCTGAATACGGAAACGTAAACGACACGCAGTTGTCCAGTCCGGTCTGCGACGCAGACGCACGCCGCACCAGACGAGAGCGGCGCACGTAATTAAGAACGTAAGTTTTGCGAAAAGGTCAGCTATGAGAACGACACACGAACACACAGTTGGTCTTCGGTCTACGAACCATTCCTCGACGCCGCACCGCTGTCCCCGCACTGGAAAGGTGCGCTGGTCTGGCCGACATCGTCGATGATGGTGAACAGGGCGCTCGCCGTGCCCAAGACGGTGAAGACGGGGAGGACGATGAAGAGCGAGATGGAGCACAGGACGCGGTCGAGGCGCGAGACCGCGCGCCCACGCTGCCGTGCGGCGCCCAGATAGAAGAGCGCAGGCCATCCAAAGATGATCGGCGCCCCATTGAAGCCCCCGATGAGCTCCTGCAAGTCGCCAAAAAAGGGGACCGCATTCGAACAGAGCACGGACCATGCCAGGTAGCCGCTCGTGACCAGCAGCCAGCGCAGCCGCACCGCTGGCGTCGTCGGGTGCAACGGCGTCGCGCGGAAGGCCTTCGAGTACAGGAATGCGGTCAACGGCTGCGCGGTCACTACATACGCGACGAGAATGTGAAAGGCGAGGCAAGCGCCCACCACGCGCTTGAGTGCCCCGTCCGTGAGTGAATCGGGCAGAAAAGGCGCGACCGCATCGCCCTGCATCCCGTAGGCGACCGTGGTCGTGAGCGTGTATACCATCGTAATGAACGAGTACGCGACGCGGCACGCTGTGGGGAACCGTCGGCCGTCGATCATCTCAGATTGTACCTCGAGGAACATCGAATGGCCTTGGTATGCGAACACCTGCGAACAGGAGGATGACGGGGGGCGGGCCGCGGACCTCTGGGATGAGCAAGAGGCGGGCACAGGCTGCGGGCCATGCCATGCCATGCCAAATGGAAGCCGGGGGCTCAGCGCATCGTTGAGAGTCATCGAGGGCAGCTTACGAAGCTAGCGAGGCTGCCGTAAGCGTCGAGAAAGGTACCTCCCCGAGGCATGCCCGTGGTTGTTGTACCGACGCGTGCTGAGCTGTCGCTACTACTACTGCCGCCGCCAAAGCCGGCGATGATGAGCAGGATGGCGATCAGGATGGCCAAGGTCGAGGGCCAAGTGAGATACGATATGGAGGTCAGCGTCGTCAGCTGCAGCGGCAGCAGCAGCAGCAGTGCGACGATAGAGGTCCACTGCCACGTGCACAGCACTGCGTCGGCTTGGAACAGGACGCGAAGCGAGTCGGCCGTCCCAATCAGGTAATATGGAAGGAGCATCACCCACCCACTGACGACCATGCATCGCGTGAATAGCCCAAAGCGCCGGCCAGCTATTGCGTAGGCCAGCTCCGCGTACGAAGAGCACTTGGGGTGAAAGTCATTGCGCACTCGGGCAAGCAGCACTCCGGCATACGTGGATGCAAAGGCGAAGATGAGAAGCGCGAACGCGGACATCACCCATCCGAGTCCAGCTGCCGCGTAAGGCATTGAAAGCACGCCGGTGCCCACTACATTACCCACTATCAACGCGCTGGATTGCCACCAGTGCGCGCGCCGCTTGAAGTGGGTGGTAACTTCAACCAGCGCCCCGTCACGAGTCGACTCGACCGGTGCTAGCTGTGCGCCGAGCTCGGGAAAGGTCAGCACAGGAGCGGCGGCCACGGGCATTTTGAAGCTCGACGCGGCGGGGCGAGGGGTACAAGTGCATCTAGACGGGCTGTTTATTCCCTGCACTCTGTCTGTCCTGCGCTGCGGAATTTTGCAGCGGAATTTCGGAAACGCAAGTTTACCGGTAAGAAGACTTCGGGGCTCCCACACCGAGCGCAAACTTCCCGAGTGGCAACAGCTACCAGATATTTTACAGGAAATGTGTACGGTGCACGCGCGAGTCCGTAACAGAGTCGCCAGTCGGACGCTCTCGCCTCTCGGACTCGGACCCGGGTCGGCTGGCCCATGCTGGCCTTGTCGATCTCGTCCGTGTGTGTGAACTGTGTGTGTCCCGGCGCCCAATTGCCGGCTCCCCCTGTGTTTTCTAAGTTTGAGAACGTGTGTTGCCCTGTTGGTACCCTGTTGGATATTTGTTGTGGACACTGCTCCAAAAACCGTGCGCGCACATAAGCCTTAGAGTGTGTTGTGGTTATTAGATCATCTCTATTAGATTGGCTCAAGAAAGACACACAATATACAACACAAACCTAGCACTACGTACGACATCACGAATGTGCTACGAATGTGCGAGCGTATTCAGATTCGACCATCTCCCTACACGCTCGCTCGCCAGCGACAGAAACTTGGGCACCGCGTTGAGGAAGCCTTCAAAGTGCGGCGCACGCACGACGAGACACCTGGTGGGCTCGGTGCATGCAGCGGTGCATGGGCGCGGGCGTGCAATTGCCCCGAGGGCGTGGTTAGAGAGCGCTCCCTCGCCAAACCACGAGGTCTCATCTTGTGCCGCACGCTCCCCGATCGTCCGCCAAATGCCCAGCACTGGATCGCGCTTGCTCAGCCTCACGCGCCCCTCGAGCAGCAGGTACACACCCGTGAGCGCCGAGGGCCCCTCACTCTCGTGAAAGACGATCGCACCGCTTGCAAACTCGTGCACCTCCATCAGCGGCGCGAGCGCGCGCGCCGTATTGGGCAGTACGCTTCGGAGGAGCCTCATCCGCGGCATGAGCCAGGCCACCACCCGAGGGCGCACCTCGGAACGCAGCTCGATGGCGCTGAGCTGGGGTGAGCCACCTCCCTCGACGGCATGCATATCGGCTGCGCTTAGTATCAGTATGTAGCAGTCCGTCTCGGCCACAACTGACGCGTCGCGCCGGACCCGCGTCGTGATGAGAGCGTCTTCCCCGAACGAGGCGCCCGTCGTGAGCCGCGTGCTCGTGCCACGCTCCGCTGAATGCATGCGTACCGAGCCGCGGAGCAGGAGGAAGAAGCTGCTCCCCTCGCTCCCCTCGCGGAAGATGTTGCCATACCGTTGGAAGAGCTTGTGCCGCCCACGCCGGTAGAGTGCATGCAACTCGCCGTAGGGCAGCGAGCGGAACCAGTGCACATGGCGCATCTGCCCAATGATCTGCTCGTCGCTCAGGCCGCACTCTAGCTGGATCCGTTCGATTAGGTACCCTCTGATGGCCTCTGATGGCAACTCTTCAGATGTGATTGCCCTTGTCATCAGGCTCTCTCCGAGCTGAAGCCGCCCCGTCAGGTACCCCGCGCTAATGCTGCTGCCGCTGCTGCCACCAGCCTCGTCAGCCTGATGGCCATTCAACACTCGTGCCTGCGCCTTGCGGTGGGCGATTGCCTGGCTGATGGCCTTTCTGACCTCCTCGGCCTCGCGCGCCTGCTTCTCGTCATCGGGTAGTTCGCCAAAAATGGATGGGAAGCGTGACAAGGCCCGCTCCACATCTTCCTCGGCCGGCCGGCCGCTCGGCAGCGGCGGGAGCGGCCCACTTTTGATCATAGAGCCGCCCTCGAGATATAGAGCTGGCCGCTCTTGTCCTGATTGCTCTCGTGTGTGCAAATAAATGGTCGTGCTGTACTGCGAATGATACTTTCCGCTCACGGAGGCACGCGCCGCATGCAGAGCGCGAGTGGAGGACGGTCTGCGCGGTGATGTGAGTGGCATCGCGCCCAGCGTCACACGGGGCGAGGCCGGTGTTAGCGAGCCGGAAATGCGACCCATTTTTATCACCCAACGTGCAAACAAGACAAGGTACATATCGTATGCACATATCGTATGTCAAAAGTCAAATGCATGTTGTGTTCCCCGAACCCGCACTGCGTCATCCGCCATGGTGTTAAGGTCAATGTGTGTCTTTGTGACACCTGAAGTACGTCGTGACGATACAATTGTACGGGGTCTAGACAGTCGTGTTGCAGCTGAGCTCGAGCCGGTGAGGGCTGCTGGAGCTGGTCCGTTGAGGACGGGAGAGCTTTAGCCCGTTAACTTGCTGTTGGTGTTGCTCAGAACACATAATCATAAAAACAATATACAAAAACCGGAGTTGACGCCCAGACAAGACGAGAGCTGCGCGAGACGAGCCAACATCGATCATGGTTCATGCCCGGTGACACACCCACATGGTTAACATGGTAAGTCTCTGACTCCATTGTCACGCTGCACGCACTTCCGAGGTCCTTCTCTTTGCATGGTGTGCGCGCCAATGGCACTGAGGGCATAGGACATCTCACTCGCTCAGCTGGGCATCCACGCCAGCATGCGCACGGGTGGCAGCTCTTCACTCGCAACCGACCGGCCACTCACGAGGAGACTGTCCAATCTCGACCAATCTCCTTGAGTGCGGACTTGGTGATGCGCGTGGGCGTGGCTCCCGGGTGCGCGGCCAGGTACGCTTTTAGGTTCGCGAGCGCGTCACGCTCCGCCTGCAGCTCGGCCAGCAGCGTCGCGTGAAGCTGGCGCTCGGCCGCGGCGCGCTCGCGTGCGGCTTCGAGCTCAAGCTGCTGTGTATCAGCCGCGGCCGCTGCGTCACGCAGCTTGCGCCGCAGCTCACGGTTCGCCTGCTTGTAGTAAAAGTTGTCCTTCCCGAGCACCTCGAGCGTCTGCTGCGAGGGCGAACGCGCCACCGAGCTCGCGACACTGTCGGGGGTGCGCTCGTCAGCAGAACGCGACTCAGAGCGGCTAGGTGTGAGTGCCGACGTCACCACTTCGCCGTCACGGCCCGTGGCCTCGGCGGCGCTGCGATCGGCGTCGGCGCCGGTCGGCGCACCGGCCGGCGGTGGTGGCTGGTCGTGCTGCGACGCTCGTGATGGCGCTTTTGCATGCTGCAGCTGCGCCTGAAGAGTTTGCACCACGCGCTGCTGCTCGATGAGCTCGCGCACATGGCGCGCATGCGCGTGCTCGAGGCGGCGCTCGGCATCCGCGGCCGCCTGGCGCGCGGCCGCCTGAGCAGCGGCGACGGCGGCGTCCTTATCGCTCAGCGCGAGCTCGGCCGCCTCGAGCTGGCGTGCCTTGATCTTCTGGTCGTGGCGCAGCTCGAGCAGCCGGCTCAGGTTCGCCGAGAGCACACGGCGCGCGACCGGTAGGGACATGTGCGCGAGCTGCGCATCGAGCTGCTCCGTCGAGGGCATCCCGCCGCCCATCTGCCCTATCGACTCGCGCAGCTCGCCGATGGCCGAGTTGCGGAACTCGAGTGTCGCAGTGAGATCCTCGAGCTGCTCCTCGAGCGCACGGAGCTCGGACTGGGCAGCGGCGTCGAGCAGCTCGGCGCCGCCTGCCTCCCCGAGGGCCTCAAGCTCGGCGAGACGCTCCTGGGCCTCGCGCCGCTCGGTGAGCAATTGGGGCAGCTCCGCGCCGCCCTCGCCCTCGCCGCCCTCGCCGCCCTCGACGTCCTCGACGCCGCCGGCCTCTCGCTCGCGGGCCTCGGCGATGAGGGTGTCGAGCTGCGCGAGGTGCTGCGAGAGGTCGTCCATCGAGGTGCGCCGCGAGATTGCGGTGCGCATTTGACGCAGCTGGAGGGCCTCGCGGGACGCTAGCACGGCCTCCTGCTCCGCGAGCACGGCCTCGCGCCGGCCTAGCTCAACGGCCAGTGCGTCGGCTGCCTCCTTACGCTTGAGCAACGCCTCCTCCAAGGCCACCTGCTCCGCGGCTGCCTCCCGCGCTTCCCGCGCCTCCCGCGCGTCGCGCGCCTCGCGTGCCTCGGCATGCGCCGCATGTGCTGCGGGCGCGGCTTTGGACGGCGACGGGATGAGCGACGGGCGGCTGCAGCCTTCGGCGTCCGCAGCGGCCTTGCGCGCGGTCGCCGCAGGCTTGGAGGCGACAGCAGGCGTACCATTGGACGTCCGACCGTTGGGCGTCGCCGCCTCGGGCCGGGCCGACAACGGCAGACGGCTGGTCGCTCCCTGTGCCCCGCCTCCTCCACCGCCTGCGCCGACGCCTGCGCCTGCGACTGCGACTGCGCCGACGCCTGCGCCGACGCCTGCTCCTGCGCCGGTCCCGGTCCCGGTCCCGGTGCCGCTGCCGCTGCCGCTGCCACTGCCGCTGCGCCGGCGCTGGGGCACGGCACCATCCTGTGTCTGACGCTGCAGCAGCTGCAGCTGGCGCGCGTTCGTCTGCTCGAGCGTGCGGACCTTCTTGACATACTCCTCCGACTGCTTGCGCAGCATGAGCAGCTCACGCTCGCCCTCGAGCCGACGCTGCTCGTACCGCTCCTGCTTGGCGCGCAGCGCGTCGCGCAGCCCCGACTGCTGTGACTTCATTCGCGCCACCTCGGCATGCAGCTCGGCGAGCTTACGTTCGGCGTCCTCTCGTGACTTGAGCGCGCGCTCCTGCTCACGCTGCTTGCGGCGCATCTCGCCTAGCCGGCTCTCGGTCTCCTTAAGACGACGCTCGTACTCGAGGCGCAGCGAGCGCTTCTGCTCCTCGCTCTTGCCCGCCTGCCGCTCGGCGCTCTCCATCTCGAGCTTCGTCGAGTGCAGCTCCTCCTGCAACGTGACAATCTGGCGCGACATCTCGCCCAGTCGCTCCTGGTACGACTGCACCACCGACTTGCTCTCCTGGTCGGCTCGCATCAGATCGCGAATCAGCTCCTCCTTGAGCCGGATGTTGAGCGTCAGGTCGCGCACCGACGCGGTGATCTGCTGCTGCTGAGCCTCGTGATCGAGCGAGAGCGACTCCGACTCGGCCGCCGCGGCCGCCGCCTGAGAGCTAAGCTGGCGCTGGTCGTTTTGCAACTGCTCGCGCTCGCGGTCGAGCTCCCGAATGTCGCGCTCGAGCGCCGCGATTTCTTCGCTCGCAGGCAAGGATCGGCCGACGACGGCGGCGACCACCTCGCCTCCGGCACCCTCCGCGGCTGCCGCCGCCACCGCCGCCGCCGCCGTGCCGTCGTCATCGGTGGGCGCCTCGAGCATCTTCTCAGAGAGCTCCTCGTCGCCGCAGAGTACCTCGTCATCTGCCTCGAGGCGCTCCGCATACGCACGGCTGGGCGAGCAGGTGAGGTGTAGCGGCCCCTCGTCCGCCGCTTCGATGCCGCCGCCTGCGCCACCGCTGCGCTCGCTGCCGCCGCTTCTGACCGAGTCGAGGGTGGCACTGAGTGCAAGCGGGCTGAGGCCACTGGCACGGCTGCGGGTACTCGCCGCCGAGGGGGGGGTGTCGTAGGGCGCGCCTTCTTCGTCGAGCCGGCGCCGCGCGCTGCCGGCGCGGCTCCGGGCGCGGCTGCCAGCAGCAGCCGGCAGGCCGCCCGAGTCGAGGCTATTGGCGTGCGTGCCGTCGTCGGCTTCGTTGACGCCCTCGGTGTACAGCGACGCCTGCAGAGCGGCGTGCGCCTCCCGCAGCGAGCCGTACGCGCGGTGTAGCTCACGCAACTCCTTGAGCTTCTCCGCAAAGATCTGCTCGTCGCGCCCCAAGTCGGCCCTCGCTTCAGCCAACTCGGATGCGAGCGAAGCGGAATGAGCCCGACTCTCATGTAGGTCGGCTTCGCGCGCTGCGAGGGCGTTCCGAAGGCGCACCACCTCCTCGGCGGCGTGCGCGCGCGCTGCGGCGAGCGCACCGGGGGCACCCTCGCCCTCGCCGCCAGCGTGCAGTGCGCCGACGGGTTCGGTGGGCGAACGGCGCGGCGGCGCGGACCAGGGGCGACTTGCGCTCGGAGGGGTTGTGGGGGGTAGCGTCAGTTTGCCACGAGTCTGCGCGCCAGAGGTGCTTGCTGCGACGATGGCGTCGTGCGAGGCGGCGGCAGGCGCGAGCAAGCCCTCCTCCAGCTGCGCCAGCTGCTGCACCGCAAGCGACTGCAGCAGCTGGCCGCGCTCGGCCGCGCGCCGGAGCGCATCGACCACCGACGTCGCTGGCTCTCCGCTCGTCGCTAGATTGTCGTCGGGCTCCAGCAGCGTCACATTCGTCCCCAGCCGATGGGTGAGCTGTGCCCGCTGTGCTTCGGCGCGCCCCCACTGCTGGATCGTGTGCCGCAGTAGCTGCAACGGCGCCGAGGCGGCGGCCGAGGCGTCGGCCCAGGCGGCTGTGGAGGAGCGCCGCAGGGGCGAGGCACTCGGAGAGAGGTCAGGAGAGCCAAGGGGCGTGAGCCCCGCGTCGCGTCTCGCTTCCTCCCGACCACGTGCATGCTGCACGAGCGCGGCGAGCAGCTGCTGCATCTGTTCGGCGGGCAGCTCAGCGCGCATCACCGAGAGCACGTGCTGGCTCAGCGGCAGCGGCATTGACGAACCGCGCAGCTCGCCATCCTCGTCGCCATACAGCACCTCACCGCCCTGCTCGTCCACGCGTGCGAGGTTGCCGGCAGGCGGCGGCGGCGGCGGCGACGGCAGCTGGCCCTGCTGCTGCTGCTGTTGCCGCTGCAGCTGCGCCTGCAGTGCCGCGATCTCCTCGCGCAGATCCACCACGCTCGGCATCTCGCGATTCACAACCGGCTTGTTGGTAATGTTGCGCGCGCGGTTCGCGTACCGGAGCGTGTTGAGCGACTCGTCGAGGTTGCCGTCGGCGGGCGAGACGCACGCGACCATGAGGGTGCGCGTATTGCCGCCGAGAGAGTCCTGAAGCAGCCGCGTGAGCTTCGACTCGCGGTACGGCACGTGCTGCGCGAGCGAGCTCTTATGCCGGCCTTGCTGGTCGCAGAGGGCCGCGATCACGTTGCCGAGCGCCATCAGACCCTGGTTGATCGAGACACTCTCCTTGAAGCGCTGCCCGACGGCGCCCGTCTTCTTGGCACGCTCGGAGCCGGCCAGATCCACCAGGTGCAGCTTGGACACGATGCGCTCCGCCCCCGCTCCCTTGGGGCGCTGCTCGACGATCACCGAGAAGAGCGAGTGCGAGCGCGACGAGACGGCGTTCATCAGGGTGGATCCGGTGGCGCGCCAGGCGGAACCGGCCTCGAGGCACTCGAAGAGCTCCTCCTTGGCGCCCACGGCGCGCTCGTGCACGCCCGTCAAGAAGATGCCGCCAGACGCGTCCTCGCGGATCGAGATCGACTTGGCGGGCGTGCGAGGATTCAGAAGGTCCTTGACCTCTTCGTTGTAGATCTCGAGGTAGGTGGCGCGCACGAGGAACTCGGCCTCATCGGCGCGGGCGCGCAGTGCTTCGAAGAGGCCGTCCACCACGCGCGGCACCACGCCGCGCATCTCGGGCGCGACGCACGAGAGGCTGCCGCTGCCCATAGTGTACGTCTTCCCGGAGCCCGTTTGGCCGTAGGCGAAGACAGTCGCATTGTAGCCCTGCATGCACGCCTCGACGAGCGGCGCGCACGCCTCATCATAGACGCTCTGCTGCGAAGCGTCCTCGCCAAAGACAAAGTCGAAGGTGAACGCGCGGTCCTTGCCCACCACCAGCTGCCGCTCTGCCGGGTGCACCTTCAGGCACAAGCTCTGCTGCTCGAGCTTCTCCTTGGGGATCATGGGACGCACGCGCACGGCGACCTTGACGTGGTCGTCGGCGCGTTCATCCTCGGCTGGCATGGCCGCCGCACCAAGGCCTCAGGGAAGAGGACCCACACCTCTGCGAGCCCGAGCAGGGCCGCTTTCGCGCCTTTCGATGACTTTCCCCGGAGAGACGGGACGCGCAGCCGTTTTGCATTTTTGGAAATGTCGGTTACACTAGTGTGCAGCTTGAAGGTGGAGCAAAACGCCGTAGTGAGCGTCTGTTCGTACAGAGGAGAGCTTGGCTAGTTTCTTGGCTCGGCCGCTCGCCCCGCCCGCAGAGTCTCAAAAGCTTCATTGAGGACCTTTCGCTCACGATCCCGGATGACTACAAGCCCGTCCAGGGCTTCATGGACAATCTCAAGGACATGTACCAAAAGAACAAGGGGCAGATCTGCGATCAGCTCTCGCAAGACGCCGTCAAACGTATTTTCGCCAAGGTCGAACAGATGACGTTCACGGCGGATGACTCTGGGTTGTCGCAGGAGCAGGAGCAGGAGCAGGAGGAGGAGAAGGAGCAAGAGACAGTCCCTCGTGACGACGACCAGCCTGTCATCCTCTCCGACCTCGCGTTCGCACGCACTAACGAGGAGGCAGTGCCGTGGAAGATTCCGTGGCTCGCTGAACCGAAGAAATGCATCTTCGACGCACGCACCGATGCGGCCAGGGAGCCGACGCCGACGGAGGGCGACACGCTGCCGGCCGGCTGCTTCTACCACGCTAACCAGTTTGGCATCCACCACGGCGAGCGCATCGCCGCGCTCCCAGATGACTTATTGATCAGTCGCAACTTTTACAACCCCGAGTGGAAGGGCCCTCGGCGCGTCAAGAACGTGGTCGTGCTGCTCGAGTGGATCCCCTCCCTGCGCGCGCTCGCACAGGAACGCGGGGGATCCACTCGAGGGGATACACCCCCTGCGCTCGCACAGGAGCGCGGGGGTGGCGCCGGTGCGTCAGGCGTGCCGGCGCTGGACGCGAAGGTCGATTCGCGCCAGATCAGCGAGGTGCTCTGGGACCTGTTCGCCTGCGGCAACAAACTCACCAAGTATGGGCTGCAGCAGATTCTCGGCCGGGTCCTGTACGGCGAGCACACCGATGAGAAGGACGTTGACAGTATGATGAAGGAGCTCGTGGGCAACCAGGGAAGCACGCACGCACTCACCTCCAAGGAGCAGCTCCAGAGGATTCTCGAGAGCGTCGCGCTCGGGACGGAGCTCAAGGGGCGGCACTTCGTTGCCATCACCCTCCGTGAGGCGGAGGTACTGCGCGCGACGATCCACGCGCGCTCGCGCCGGCGCTCGTCCGAGCCCTCGATGCTGCTCGACGGCGGCCAGGACACCGTCGTCGGGTTGCGTCTGGTCTCTTCGTCGGGCTTTCGGCTTCTTGATGCCTCGCACAAGTTCCCCGACTACGCCGACCGCCAGCTCCGCCGCGCCTGCGAGGTGCTTCGCTTCCTCGACCAGCAGACGCACTTCTCGGAGCCGGCCACGCTGGAGCTGCTGCGCGTCTTCAACCAGACGGACCTCCATACACGCGAGCACTTCCGCCGGCAGATGCTGCTCGGCCGCCGCCGAGAGAACCCGCTGCTTGAGCACACTCCTCTCTGGACGGTCCTGCAAAGCCCATCCGAACTCGCGCTCCTGCAGCGCACCGCGCTGCGCACCTTTCTGCAGATGGGCCTACGCTGCGAGTCCATGGTCGCCAAGAGCATCTTCGGCTGGATGGACATCAACCAGGACTCGCTGCTCCAGCTCAACGAGCTGGCGATCGGCCTGGCGGTACTCGAGCTATCGAACACCGACGCGGACTGCTTGATGTGGCTCTCGGCGATCGACTCGGACAGCTTGGAGATCTCGTTGCGCAAGTTTACCGAGTTTCTCGAGACGGGCGCGAGCGCAGCTACGCCGGCCAGCGGCCCAGATGCCGAGACGGACATGGAGAAGCAAGCCAATTGGAGGCCGAAGGTGCTCTTCTCAACGCTTTGCGAGCTGCGCCAGCGCGCGGAGCTCGACTTGGCGGCTACCGTCCAGGGGCGGCGTGACAAGCTCGTGCGCGTAGTCAAGGAGCTGCGCGATCGCAAGGCCAAAGAGCTCAAGCAGCGCAACGAGCGCATCTCTACGCAGCAGCGCAAGCTGCTCCTCATCTACGAGCAAGAGGAGGAGCAAAACCTCGGCCCCAATCCGGCGATGAAACGCGGTGAGATCGTGTACTCCTTCTCGCGCCTCAACCTGCCCAAGAACATCGAGTTCCATGGACTGCCAGATTTCATGCCCGAGGTGGACAAGCAGTACGAGGGCAAGCAGTACTTTGCGCTGCACGAGCTTGCCTATTTCTACGTGCGCCCGATACGCGTCGACCGCACGTCCAGCCAGCTGGCGGACGGCAAGGACGTATCGGCAGAGCCCACGCCGGCAGAGTCCACACCGGCAGAGTGCACACAGCCAACTGGCGCATCGGCAGAGCCCACGCCGTTGATGACGAAGGGCGCGGCCGACGGCTCTGGTGCGGCCGACGAGCGCGACGAGGACGAGCCTCGCCCTCAATGCCTGCCGAGGTACTCGATCTATCTGCACATGAAGGTGACCGGGAAGCCTTCGATCCCGCTGCACCTGGTCGAGATCATGCCGCCCGAGGATGACGGCGACGAGCTGGCGACGCTGCAGCTCGAGACGAACATGAAGGTGTGCGACACGATGCAGATCGAGAGCAGCTTGCGCCAGTGGACCTCGAGCAGCCTTGTGCTCAAGTCGGACTGCTGGGAGCAGGTGACCATCGTTGTGGACTGTGTGATGGGCACACTAGCCGTGTACCTCAACGGCGAGCAGATGTACGAGGTACAGGACGCCAAGAAGATTTGCTTGCCGCAGCTCGACGCCAAAGGCAACCTGCTCGTCAACGGCCCGTTTGCGCTCTGGCCGCACGCGGGCTTCAAGATGTTCCAGGAGTCGGACGTGGCAGGGGTGAAAGTCGCGCTGCGCGAGATGTCGATCTCTCAGGAGGCGATGACAGCGGAGCAGGTGCGCAAGCAGCACGAGGAGCGTGGCGCGTGGCCGTGCCGAATGTGCCATCGGATGCTCGGCGCCGACCGCACAAAGTGCTGGCAGTGCGCCCACAACAAGCCCAAGTCGGCGACGAAGCCGGTCGACCCGTTGCTCAAGAACGGCGACGTGGCCGGAGTGCGGACGGTGGTCGCGAGCACCTTTAAGGAGGAGGTCTTGAAGCACTGCGCCAAGACGGGCGCCAACTTTGTGCTCTTCTACTCGAAGGGGCGGTACGCGGCCAAAGAGGTGCTCGCGGAGTGGGCGCAGCTCGGCAAGCTCTTCGAAGGCATGCCGCTGCACGTGAGCGTCTTCGACCTCGATGAGAACGACCTGCAGGAGGAGCAGGGCCTGAGCGAGAGCGACAAGCAGATGCTGGCCGAAGTGCTCAAGCGCTCGTGCGACGACGAGGTGCGCTCGCTCGAGCAGCAGCTGCGCGAACGAGACGTCGAGCTCCAGCAGCTTCGAGCACGCACGCGCCAGGGGGTCATGGAGCAGGTGATGCGCCGGACGCTGCGCCGCGACCTGCACCGTGGATTCCGGTCGTGGCGGGCTACGTGGATCGATCGGCTCGAGCAGCTGCGTCTGCTTCGGCGTGCGGCGAGCGGCTTCCGCTCGCCAGTCAAAGTGACGGTCGGCTGCAGCTTCGGCTCGCCATTGACGAGAAGCTCAGCACAGCGGGAGCAGCGCGAGGCGCACTTCCGCGCCGACCTGCAGGCGGCACACACGCGGCGCAAGCAGGAGCTCGCGTGCGCAAGGGCTGCAGTGCAGCGTGCCGAGATCCGGAGGCCGAGCGTTCACATGTGAGTACAGTCGTTGTTTTTTAAGGGTGCTTCCTAAAAACCTAAAACGGCCGCCACCGATGTACGATCGCACGCACGCTCTCCTCGGCGGCTGCTCTGTCGCATCACGAGACTACCACGTACCAGACACCAGTGAGGGACCGAGCGGACACCAGACAGCGAGACACCAGCGACCGGCAGACACCTCACCGGACCGCTCACCTCGCTCGCTCTCGCCTCGATCCCGCCTCGCTCGCGCGCGTGCTCATGGTTTGGCGTAGTTGCGGGTGTTGCCGCCGTGCTGCAGTCCCTGGAGGTTGTACTGGAGGCCGATGTACTCGTAGCACTTGATGACGATGTGGCCCTGCTCGTACGCGTCCAGGTAGTCCTTGAAGCTCTGGCCCTGGCTCATGGACGGGCGCTTGGGGTCGACGTGGTCAAGTTGGAAGGACGAGACACCGTACGGTACGCCAGAACGGCTCACGTAGCCGAGAGCCCGGCCGGTCTTGCAGCAGATCAGCTTGCCCTCGGCGCCGAGCATCTCCTTGAGTTTGATGGCGCCCTCTTTCGGCGCTCCGTCCTTGGTCCGCTTGGTGTACGACTGCGCGAGCGGGAACTGCTTGATGGCCTTCTTGTCGATGTAGTATCTTGGCCTACCCGTAGCGCCCCGTGTCACGCACAAGGGCGCGCCCTTGATGGGCAGCCACTCGGCGATGACGCGCTTGCCGGGCTCCACCTTGCCTTTCTTCTTCTTGAGGGGTGCCTTGTCGACGACGCCGTTCTGGAAGTGTGCGCGCGCGTGCTCGCTGCGGTGTGCGCCCTTGATGCGGCGGTTCTTGGTGGCGTGGTTCTTGGCGGCGCGCGCGCGCTTGCGCACAGTCATCCTCTGAGTCTAGCTTTCCGCGAGGAGTGCGGTGAAGTTTGCGCATGCATACCAAAGTCAAGTCAAGTCAAGTCAAGCCACCACTGCTGGCCGCCGGAGCACAATCGATAAGCTTCCGTATGGTTGTTGTCTAGTGTTTATGTGAGACTTGACTTGACTTGCTATCAGCTTGTTCTCGGATCAAAAAGCGTATCGTTGCCGGCATCGAGATGGGGCAGACTTGATGCCGTTACTCGAGTCTCGACCCAAAGGAGAGTGGAGTGGTCTACTATTTTCATGTTTATAAGGGCCCAACCCTGCACCTGTTTGGGAATTGAATGCTAGGAAAATGTGAAGCGGCGTTGCAAACGAATATTTATGTCACGGTTGGGGCGGCGGCAGCGGCTGCGGCGACCCCAGCGGCGGCGGCGGTGGCGGCGCCTTTGCCTGCTTACGTAATCGCGCGCGCTACGACTCCAACGCCTCTACGGC
>JWZX01002747.1:0-42888 GCA_001275005.1 Chrysochromulina tobinii
TGCACGCCTCCACCGATGGCACGCCGTTCACGTCTGCGACCTCGCTTCCCCACAATATTGTAGAAATGGGCAAGTTTGATGAGTTGTTGATCGTCAAACGTTGGGGTTGTTAGGGTGTGAAAATCCCCCCCCCCACCTCCCCACTCCCCCCTTCTCTCCACACAATCTCGCCCCGCCGAGTTTCCCGACGCACCCGCACGCCAGTGCTACTTTGTGAGTGTTTCGCCGCAGCACAGTGTGGTCTCTCCCTCGTTCTCCCGATCCTGGCTCGGCGACGCTGAGCGTGTAAGCCCCCATTCTCTATGAGAAAGGTGGGGCTGGGTTGCACGAGGTGCACTGACTGCTGTACACGACAACCACGCGCTTGTGTATTGTAGACGCCTCGGAAAAATGGCACATGACGGCTTCGCCTTGACGCTCCGGACCAAGGTGAAGGCTGCCCGCAACGATACAGTGGAGGAGAAGAATTCTGCTGCAAACGCTCATCATAAGGCCGCGGCGCGATTACGGCGACGCGAAGCACAGGCTTTCGCAGCGAGCATCGGTGAGCGCAAGGGTGCTCGCGTGGCCATCGTCGGTGCGGGCCCAACTGGCCTGTGGCTCGCGGTGCTCATTGCACGGAAGCACGCGAGCTTTGCAAAAGGGCCCAACGGGCTGGTGATCACGCGGCGACACAATGCGCCGACGGTGGATGTGTTCGAAAAGCGCGAAAAGCGCCGGCCAGGTGCTGACGAGAGGGCACACGGTGCCCGCTCGATCGTGCTGGCCATCACGCAGCAGACGTCGGCGCTCCTCAACCGGCACTTGCACTCACCCCATGGATTCGCGCCGATCTCGCGCGTCGGCCAAATCGAGAGCGTGCTGCTCGCCGAGTTCGAGCGCTACGCAGCCGCCGGCTTCGGGCGTACTCAGTTTGGAGAGGAGGTGTCCGACCCGGACGAGTTGCATGCGCGCGGTTACGACGTGGTCTTCGTCGCCTCGGGCCGGCGGCACGCGTCCGACGCGTGGCGCGCCGCACGTGGGATGGAGTCCCTTGTCGACTCGACCTCCGCCGCGACGGTGCTCGAGTTCTGGGGCGCGACGCCGTCCTCTGACTTGTGGGCGAGCGCGGCTGCGGCGGCAAGCCGGCCGATCGCTCCCGCACGCCTCTTCGTGCGCCCGGGCGCGGATGCGGGGCGTGGCTGGATTTGGCTGGTCGGCCTGCCCGAGCCGCTCTCCGAAAAGGTCCGTCGGGGCGTGCAAGGAGGTGCCCAAGACGGCGCGCACACTCCCCAGAAGGCGTGCGCGCTGCAGGCGGTGCTGCAGGCGGTGCTGGCGGAGGGCGCCGGTGCTCGAGACGGCGCCCTATCGCTCCCAGGGGCCGCGGCGACGCTCGAGGCGCTCGCGGTGCTCGGCACGGCGCTCACACCCACGCCTCTGGCCACCGCTGCTTGCCACTGAGAGCCACTGAGCGCCTCTCTCGCCTGCAGGTGCTCGATACGGCGCTCAAGGTTCAGGGCGCTCGCGTAGGCTGGACGGAGGCAGCGTACTGGCGGTCCGCGAACGTGGTGCATGCGCCCAGCACGGTGCCCAGCACGGCGCCCATCGCCGCCGGGCTGCCCCGGGGGCCGACCCTGCTCATCGGGGATGCATGCTGCGGACGCCCGTTTTGGCTCGGTTCGACCCTCAACGGCCACTTTGCGGACCTCGAGGTCCTCGTGAACGAGGGCACGTGGCATGCAAACAGCTGGGCAGCGGAGGGCGTGAATGCCTTTGGCGCGTACATTGAACGGATGCGTGCGCTGCGGCGCTGCGGCGAGCAGCGCCCGCCAGCGGAATTCCGTCGTCCCACAGCGCAGGAAAGCGCGCTCGTGTACCACGCGCCCGGCCGACGGGGGATGCACGACGCGATCGCAGCCGACTTGCTCAGGACGGCGGCGGCGGCGGCGAGGCGCCTTCGAGCTCGTGCCGTGGGGGTCGACCGAGCCGAGATTGTGCGCACGCAGCGGCTGAGCCCCGCCGTACCGACTCGCGCTGCGGCGGTGCGCACCGGCGCCGACGCTGCCGCCGCCACCAGCCCCGGCACCGCCAACCCCGCCACCCCCCCCGGCGACGCCATCTCCGCGTGTTCCGTCCGCTGAGACTCATTTCTCGAGCCGAGACAAAAACGGAAGACACGTAACACTGCAGTCTATTTATAGCTTCCTTTTTTTTCGTTCTGCCGCTGCGGAAAGTGGATGCGCTTAGGCCTTCGGCGGGGCTGGATGTTCTGGTTCACGAGTCCGCCCAACAAAGAGCTCTCCCACAATTCAGTCTCAGCATCTCAGCATAATCCAGCTCATATGCGGCTCCAGGTGATGTGCGGCGGCTACCAGAAGAATCTCAAAAGTGAGGACCGCTTCATTACTCATACTGCAAGCCTCGCAGGGGACCGCTGCTACTTCATGCTGGTCGCGGATGGGCATGGTGGGAAGGATGCGGCACAATTGGCAGCGCAGCGGATCCTGCCGCTCATCGCCCAGGAGGCAGGGAACGGCAGCGGCGCCGAGCTGAACAGGGCGTGTGTCAAAAGCTTCCGCACGCTGCACGAGGAGATCTGCGCGTCCGGCACGACCGCGGGCTCGACGCTCACCGTGTGCTGCATCAACGCGTCGCGGCAAGAGCTGCACGTTTGGAACGTCGGCGACTCTCTCGCAGTGCTCGTCGACGCCGACGGCCACGCGCCCCTCGGCGTGAGCCATCGGCTCGGGATCAATCCAGATGAGCAGTCGCGGCTGCAAGCACTCGGCGTCAAGCTTGGCCGCGCGATGACAGAAGAGGGCAAAGAGGGCGGGCCGCTGCGCGCCTGGCCCGGCGGCCTGGCCGTCACCCGCGCCATCGGCGACGCCGACTGCATGAGCTACGTCATCCCCGCGCCTGTGTGGTCCAAATGTCCAGTGCCGCCCAAGGGCGGTGCGCTGCTCGCGTGCACTGATGGCGTATGGGACCTCATGTCTGCGGACGAGGCGGCGACGATACTACTCAAGGGCGAGTACGACGCGGCGCGCGACGCGGCGCGCCAGGTCGTGCGAAAGGCAGTGAGCCGCGGCCTGGTCGATGACACGACCGCTGCGGTCATGCTTTTCGGCCCCGTGCTCGAAGACGATGACGAAGACGATGGCACTCTGGCGACCAGACCCGCGGCCATCCCGGAGTCTCAGACGCCTCCTCGGCCCGCCCGAGCGAAGAGTGGGGAGCTGACGATCCAGGTCCAAGACCTGACCTCTGCCCCTGCCCCCGCCGCCACCACGAGCCAAGCGGCGGTGCGCCGAGCGCCTCCGACGTCGTCGTCGGTTCGTCAAGTTTCGTCGGTTCGGCGCATCCGAAAGCTCAGTGGGGATATCCTCTTCGACTTACCCCCCAAAGAGGACGACAAGGACGACTCCGACGAGTTCCTCCTGAGCACCGATCGAGCCCTCATATCCCCATCCACGCAGAATCCCCTCGGCAGCCAGAACGCAAAGCTCGAGCTCCACCAGGCGCCCCAGTCGGTGCGCGCCTCGATCGATGCAGGCCCGAGCTCAGAGGCGGGGTCGTCGCTTGATCAGCGGCTCGAGGCGCGGAGGCTCTCGGATCAGCTCTTGGAGCTGTCGGACTCCATCCGACGAAACTCTGACGAACCCCAACGAGCCATCCGACGAAACTCTGACGAAGCCCAACGAGCCCCGGTGCCGTTGCGTGGGCCCGGCCTCGCGGGCTCTCTGGCCCCGAGCGCTCGTATTAGTCCTGCGACCAGCGAGGAGATGACGAGTGCCGCGGCCCAGGGCTCGGAGACGCCCAGCAGGCAGCACAGAGGCTCCACAAGCCTGGGCAACTCCCCTGCTTCCTCGCGCGCAAGCAACACCGATCGCAACTCACTGCGTCTCTCGACCATCTTCGACTCTTTCGTGCGCGATGCACCTAAGGCTCCCGGGACGACGCCACCGTGGGCGGGCAGCACGACCGGCCGAAGATCCCTCAACACGATCGATCGCTTCGGCATCCTCACCTTGGACGCCGCAAACCCTGCTCGCGAAGCCGGGACGCCGCTGCCAGGGGGGGCTTGGTCACCGCGACGAGAGCCAAACGTCGACAACCATCACGGGTCGGACTTGCAGGAGTTTACCCGCTGGCGCCGCAAGTATACCGCCGATGGGGACGCGGGCACCCGGGTAGTCGACTTTTCGAAGCTCACCATCAGCAGGTACTTGGGTGAAGGCGAGTTTGCGATGGCGCATCAGACGACCCTCGACGAGCGCCCCGCGGCGATCAAGATGCTCAAGAAGGAGAAGCGCGAGATCCCCTCTGCCGTGGAGGGTCTCAAGCGCGAGATCATGATGATGACGCTGATGGACCACCCGAATGTGCTCAAGGCGTACGCGCTCGGCCAGCACGAGGGCATCCCACTCATGATCGTCGAGCTGCTCAGCCGCACGCTCCCCTCGCAGTTGCCGCGTAACCCGGACACGGTCCCCTTTTGGGTGCGATGGCGCGAAGTCAAGCGCTGGCCGCTCTCGCGCAGCCTGCACTGCGCGGTGCAGCTCGCGCGCGCCCTCAAGTACTGCCACGACGACGCGTTCCCGGGCTACCGCGTCCTGCACCGTGACGTGAAGCCCAACAACATCGGCTTCATCCACGACCCTGAGGACCCCGACCATCTCGTCCTCTTTGACTTTGGGCTCGCCAAGCTGTGGGGAATCAAGAACGATCCGAGCGACACCCTCGCCCGCAACCTGACGGGTGAGACGGGCTCGCTTCGTTACATGGCGCCCGAGGTGGCCAACTCGAGGCCGTACTGCCCGAAGGCGGAGGTCTTCTCGTTCGCCACCGTCACGTACGAGATCGCTTCCTGCGAGAAGCCCTTCTCGAGCATGCTGCCCGACCAGTTTCGCCGGGCGATCGGCAAGGGCTACGTGCCAGAGATCCCGCGCAAGTGGCCGGCCGAGCTGCAGTCCCTGATCTCCGAGTGCTGGAAACTGGACGCGCAGCAGCGGCCCGAGTTCCGCGAGATCGTGCCTCGCCTCGAGGCGCTCTGTGCCGAGCACCCGCAGAAACCTCTTCAAAGAGCCGCCTGAGAAATACCTCGGGAGTAAGAACTCTCCAAAATGGCGAATGCTCGGCAGGTCGCTCCGCACCCGCTCAGTTGCCTAATTAGGTCGCTCATCTGCCTGATTCGTCGGCACTCCGGTCCTGTCATCTGGGGTAGGGGGTTTGCCGTCGGTTCTCGTTCGCGTTCGCCGTGCTCTCGGCCGCTGGTCTTGGTCGTGATGTATCTTCTGTGCGCGCGTGCTCACGCACTTCTCGTGGTGCGCTGTTCGCTCGTTGAATGATGCCTTGCTCAAAGGACCAGGAAATGGCTACAGCGTACCGGGGAATGGGCACGGCCGCCCCCTTCTTCTGAAAGTTGGGTATCCTGAGGTAGGAAAGGGGCAAAGAGGCTTTGTCACGCTGCGAAAACATTAGGCGGAGTGAGTGCGGAGGGACCGCGACGAAACTGACCGACTGGCTGTCTGAAACATAGGCCCACCCTTTGTGTTGACCGAGGGGAGCGGAGCCGTCCGTCGAGACGGTGGTGGAGTGAGCGTGGTAGGGGTGTGCTGGGAGAGCCCGACCTCACTAGCGAAATTGAGTAGCCCGAGCGAGCGAGTACTCTGTACTTGTGTTGACCGAGGGGAGCGGAGCCGTCCTTTGAGACGGCGGTGGAGTGAGCGTGGGGGGACCGCGAAGAAACTGAACTGAACTGAACTGAGCGTGGTAGGACCGCGAAGAAACTGAAACTGAAACTGAACTGGCCGGCGTCTCGACGCTTTTATTACGGGTCGTACCGTTGCAGGGTGGATTCCACTGATGATTCCGAAACTAGGGTGGTCTCGACAACCGCGCAGTTTGCGGTGGGGAACAACACGTTGTAGCGCCAGATGCCACTCGACGCACCTCGCCGTGGACAACCTCGCGACGAATCGCTCGAGTCGTCGGAGGTTGCATTCGAGGGCAAGGAGTCGTCGACGACAGATCAGTCGCTGATAAGCTCATCTTCCTCCTCCTTTTTCGATTCATCCGAGAACGTGACGTTGTCTGCGGGCTTGCAGGCGCTGGACCTTCATGAGGCTCCCCCGTTGCTCATTGCCACCAGAATCGGCTCGCACACGGCGAGCCACAAGGGAGAGGACGGCTTGCGCGTCAGGCGCCTCGTCATTGGCGGAGACGTCGTACTGTGTGCAGTTCTCGCGGACGGGCATGGAGGCCATGAAGCAGCCTTGTTCGTGGTGGATCATCTCATCGAGTTCCTCGGCGAGGAGAGCCATAACGACGCGAGCGCCCACGGGCTCTCGCAGGCCTCGGAGCGCGCCTTTGCCCGGCTGCACGCGCTGCTGCTCGCAGACGACCGGCACACGGCCGGCACCACGGCGACCCTGTGCCTGCTCAACGAGACGCGCGGAGAGATCACGACGGCGCACGTGGGTGACTCAGCCGCTCTCCTCGTGAGCGCCAATATGGCAAAGACGTACGAGCACGCCGCGATCCCCGACGCCGCGACTCCCCTCGCCACGAGCCCCCTCACCTCCGAGCACTGCCTCGTCGACAGCGTCGATGAGCGTCGTCGCGTGAGCGCGTTGGGCGCCAAGCTTGGGCATCTACACGGGCGGTTGCGCGCCTTCCCTGGCGGTGTTCACTGCGCCCGAGCGATCGGCGACCGCGACTGCAGAGCGTTCGTGAGCCCTGTGCCGGACATCAAGGTGATGCCTGTTCCGGAGGGGTCTGCGGTCGTGCTCATGGCGAGTGACGGGGTTTGGAGCGCTCTCCGGCGCGAGAAGGTCGTCAAGCTGGCGCTCACGGCAAATGACGAGAACCAGGCCGCCGAACAGATCGTGGCCAAGGCGATGCGTGCGAATGGTCGCCGCGACGTGACGTGCGTCTTCCTCTTCGTCCAAAGGCTCGCCGCGCGGGAGGCGAGCTCCGCCGGCAAGCTCGCGTCGCGCTCGTGCTCGCGAGACATTGCACTGCTGCGGCCCTTCCCCAAGGCTTCTAGCTCTGCTGAGATCAGACATACAGCGACAGCGACAGCGAAAGCCCAGAATTCGGAACTCGCGGCACTCCTCGCGGCAGCCGCGGCGCGACGAGATCCCTCTGATTGGCCACCGGATCGTCTGCAGGTGCCCCTGCCACCGCCGAGCATGCCGCCGAGGTGGACCCTACCAGACGAGCTCGTCCAGAACGTGGCATTCCACCTTTGCCGCCTGTCTGGCAAGGTCGGCCGCACGCTGATGCGCAGCATCTGCCGGAGCTGGTATGCCGCCATCTCCGCGGTCGACGACGAGTTGTGGAAGCTCCTTTGCTGCCAGCGGTACCCCTTTCTTCCAGACGTAATCCATAGCTGGCCCTCCGACGAGCCGTGCTCCTCCTTTCAGGACTGGCGTGAGCTGTACCGTGCCCAGATGCACAGCCACGCAGTCGCAAGCGCCAAGGCGCTCCCACTCTCTCCCAGGTCCTCCTTTCGCATCACAGTCGAGGTTTGGAGTCCTTTCGTCCGCTTATGCACAGAGCGCGCCGAGGACGCGGAACGCCTCGGCACCTGTGTGCTCGAAGTTCGGTACATCTGGGCAGGGGACGTTCGATCCGCCATCCTCGAGCCTGTCGAGCTCCAAAAGCGTGACACGGCGCTCCAGTCTGTGCCCTGCTGTAGCGATGGTGACGGGGCGCAGCTCTTGGCCAACCGGACCAGAGGTGTTGCACAAGCTCCCTTCTCGTCGAAGTACGAGCAGGCTGCTTCGATGATCCGAGTGCTCTGCACACGGGACTCGGGCGCCACGATCGTGCTCTACACTGCACCAGCGGACCTCGACGAGGCGAGGCGCTTACCGGTCCGGTCGGAGCTCGTGACACGCGCGGGGCTCTCAGCCGCCTATTCGGAGCACTTCGCGCTCGGCCTCCAATTCGGCGTCGTTTCGGCGGACGCCGTGGGCTCCGCTTCGCATCCGCTTCTTCGCTGGCCACAATCAAGGGCGCTGGCTTGCCGAGGAGCGTTGCGTACTCACGTACCTGGAG
Organism: Chrysochromulina tobinii; assembly: GCA_001275005.1. NCBI lineage: Eukaryota > Haptophyta > Prymnesiales > Chrysochromulinaceae > Chrysochromulina > Chrysochromulina tobinii. The sequence goes on from JWZX01002747.1 coordinate 8,044, forward strand.
CACTTTGCACCGTGGAAGGAGGCTGGCCTCTGCTCCTACCAGGATGCTTGCGTGCACGTGTCCACAGTGGCCGAGCTCCACTCGATGTTTGGGGGCGTTTGGAACTATTCGCGGTCCTGGCGGCGGCACTGCGGCACTGCCGTGGTGCCGAAAGCTCGCAGCTCCAGCTTTGTGATCTCCGTGGAGCTCCGAGACATCTCGCAACATCTCGCTGGAGCTCCATCGCTCGAGATCAGCCGAGATGCATCGCCAGGGAAGCCTCTGCGCGGAGATGTACCCGAGATCAGTACCCGAGAGGTGCCCGGTGGACTGTCGTTGTTACCCGCCCAAGCACGTTGGGTCGGCGTTCTGACGAGGAACGTCGAGGACGAGCCTCCCCAAATCCGGCTCTGGGAGGGAGTGGCGCCCGACTGGGTCCACTTTACGGACGATGGGGCGAACGTGGTCACCGTCTACGTGACCCGCGGGGATGGCTGCACGCTCCGAATCTTCGAACAGCGGCTGGAGCTCTTCGATGATGACCGGGCCGAGGGGATCGACGATGTCCGAAAGGTCCTCTCGGCTGCCAGTACCCTGCCCACCTGCCCTCTCTTGTCCACCTGGCTTGGCATCGCCGATTCCAGATTGGACAAATGTTCTTTCTCAGAGACGTTTGACATGCACGTTCTGCTCACCCACGATGGACTCGTCGAACTCTCTTGGGGCCACTGCCATGAGCATGACCAGGGCGCCGATGCATCCGACAGTAATACCATCTACCTCGACTTATTCGCGCCCTGGCCAGATCGGTAGCTCACGTCATCGGAGCGTGTTATCCGTCCGATGAGGATGACGTCCTCTGAGTATGGACCTCTTGTCAACCTCAGTACGTCCTGAGAGTATGTCCCCATAATCCGTAAACGACCGATACACGATCCCCGTTTTGTCCAGATCCGTAAACAATCGATGCACAATTGGCGCCTGATCGGCGCATCACTGGGCTGGCGCGAGTGCCGATCGGCCGTTACGCGGTTCGGTATCCGGGTTCGGGGTTGACCTCGGACCGCGGAGCACGGCGATCGGCGTCCGGCGTCCTAGACGTCCCTAATTAATCCCTAATCCGCTAATGAGATGAGACCCCGCGGCGTCGGTCCGGGGCGGCGGGGGCACGGGTTGCGTCGCCGTGCGCGCAGAAATACTTAAGTGGGTCGTCTTAGGCTCATAATGCTTGTTCGGTAACAGAGGTGTTGTGGCACACGCTGACTTTCGCCTACCCCGCGCATTTCTCGGCTACATGGCTCTTCTCACTCCGCGTCTGGAAAGTCGAGGAGATGCTGTGCAATGGCCTCCTCAGAGGCGGCCAAGGCAGCCTCGGCGATCTCTTCAAGCCGGCTTGCCTCCTCAGCGGCCTCCACCGCGTCTGACAGCAGGCTCGTCGCCTCAAGCGACTTGCCCATCGCGTCGGAGGAGCCGCTTAACATCCTAAGGGAGAATTTGTTGGACGCCTTCAACTCGTCGGCAACAGCCTCGGAGCTCATGCCCGCCGCCTCTGCCGCCTCCTCAGCATCGATGGAGAGTTTCTCGGCAAGCTCTCGCGCCTTGAGCGCATCTGCCCATGCGTCCTCGGCCGCCTTGACAGCAGCCTCCACGTCATCCTCAGTGACCACCAAACTGATATGGCAGCGGCGCGAGGCAAGAGCTGGCAGGCGAGGCACGGCGACGCTCGGCCAGGTCTGCGAGGTATGTGAGGGCACGGCGTAGATCACAGTATTAGCACGCATGGGCGATGGTATCAGCATCGAGAGCGATGGTATCAGCATCGAGAGGACGGCCATTTCCCTTGTGAATAGCGTACGTGCGTACCTGGCCGCGCGAGATTTTGGGTGCCGTTGTGAGCACTGCGATTCGGGCGGCCTCAGTGCTTTCCCGCGTATTTGGGGGATTGGAGCACGGTGTTCCCCTTTCGCGCACTTTTTTACAATGCACGTCGACGCAGCCTCGCAGCCTCAGCCTCTCAGCGCTCAACACATTTCTAGAGAGAGCAGAGTCAGAGTTGACGATGTCCTGCAGGGAATCAGACTCTCACATGACTGAAGCATCAAGGTGCGGCCCACATACGGCCTCCTCAGAATGCAGCTGCGCGTACGCACCTCCATCGCCCTTCCCTAACTCGCCAGCGTCACGCGGACAGATGGGAGATCCCCGCGGACCGCTGGCGGACCCTCGATGCCTTCTCCGTCCAACGTCATGCGTGCTCACCAACAACAGCCCCCCCGTTGGCATGCACGCCCGTCCAATGGCATGCATGCATGCGTGCCCGCCAACAGCCCGTCTGCCCGCATCACGTCTGGCCTCACGTCCCCACAGCCCCTCCCCACTCGCCTCTCCACTCGCCTTCCTTATCGATCAGACCAGAGGGCCACGATTCACAGGGCCACGATTCACAGGGCCACGATTCACAGGGCCACGATTCACGCAGGTAGCCGCGCGCACCAGGCGACAGCTCCTACCAAGGCGCTCCCGCATGCATGCATTTCGTCGTTGGCGACGCGCCCACCACGGCGCGGAGCCCACCACGGCGCGTTCACGACCAGAGCTCCTGCATCAGGCGTGGCGCCCACCACGGCGCGGCGCCCACCACGGCGCGCTCACGACCAGAGCTCCTGCATCAGACGCCCCTGCTCCTGCATACGCTTCACATAGTCCGCGGCTGCAGCGGCGCTCATCCGCCCATGCGTCGCGATCGCCTCGGTGAGCGCACCAACCACATCACGACCCATGGAAGTACCGCCGCAGATGTAAAAGTGCGCGTGGCGCTCGAGCAGACCCCACAGCTCGGCACCGTCCTCCTTGACACGATGCTGCACGTACACCTTCTTCTCTTGCGCGCGCGAGAAGGCGACGCGGAGGCTCGTGAGTGTGCCCTTGCTCAGATGCCCTTGGAGCTCCTCCTCGTACAGGTAGTCCTCATCTGGGCGCCGGCAGCCAAAGCAGAGGCAGTTAGAGGCAAGTAGAGGCAAGTAGAGGCAAGTACAGGCAATTAGAGGCAAGTACAGGCAAGTACAGGCAATTAGAGGCAAGTACAGGCAATTAGAGGCAAGTACAGGCAATTAGAGGCAATTAGAGGCAAGTACAGGCAATTAGAGGCAATTAGAGGCAATTGGAGGCAATTGGAGGCAATTAGACGTACCTGGGCGCCGGCAGCCAAAGTAGAGTCGCACGGGCCCCGTGCGCACCGGTGCGCCCGATGCGCCGAGCTGCCGAAGGAACGCTCGGAACGGCGCGATGCCCGTGCCCGGGCCGACCATGATGATGGGCGCGTCGGGCGATGCAGGCAATTCGAAGCCCGACGGTCGTACGAAGACGCACGCGGAGGCGCCTGGCGCGAGCACGGCGAGCTGCGTCGAGCATACGCCCTCCTTGGTGCGTCCCTCGGCTCCGCGCATCGGCTCGCGCAGCACCTTGACGGTCAGGTGCACCCGGTTCGGGTCCGAGACGGGCGAGGACGAGATCGTGTAGTAGCGCGGCGTGAGCTTCGGCGCGAGCTCGAGCAGACTCGCCCACGACGGCGCGCACGACTGGAACTCGCGCAGCAGTTCTGCGAGCCCTCGCCCGTCGCGATGCACCCAGTCGTGGTACGCCTGCTTGCCCGCCGGCGACGCGAGATGGCACAGCCTCGCCGCCTCAGCCGAGTCAGAGCACGCCTCGGACATGAAGAGCAGCGCCGACTTGCTCGGCGGAGCGCGCAGGTCCGCGTGAAACCGAAGCGCTTGCTCGACCGTGCACGGCGTGGGCAGCGGCGGTGGCACGTGGCTTCCCGCGGCCGGCTTGGCCACGAGCACGAAGCACGCGCTGAGGGAGAGGCCAAGGCGCGTCGCCACCTGCGTCGCGAAGGCGGCACGCGAGAGCGCTGTGATGAGCACTTGCATGCAAGGCAGGTCATCATCAGTGGCAATCCACGTACCAAGAGCGTTGTGGTGGGCACTTGCATGCAAGGCAGGTCATCATCAGTGGCAATCCACGTACCAAGAGCGTTGTGGTGGGCACTTGCATGCAAGGCAGGTCATCATCAGTGGCAATCCACGTACCAAGAGCGTTGTGGTGGGCACTTGCATGCAAGGCAGGTCATCATCAGTGGCAATCCACGTACCAAGAGCGTTGTGGTGGGCACTTGCATGCAAGGCAGGTCATCATCAGTGGCAATCCACGTACCAAGAGCGTTGTGGTGGGCACTTGCATGCACGGCAGGTCATCATCAGTGGCAATCCACGTACCTGTGTCGCGAGCGCGACGCCGTTGTCGGGACACACAGCGAGGTCGTCGGCCATCTTGTACGCAGCACTGCCAACGCCCATCGCGCCCGTCTCCAACTCGAGATGACGCACCGAGCCGCACTCGGGCTTGGCAGCCAGCTCACGGTTGACCGCGACGGTGCACTCGCACAGCGTGTGCTTCGGCTGCGTGCGCGCGAGGAACTGGAGCGTCGTCGGCGCCGCCTCGGCCGTCGCGAGCCACTCAACGTCAAAATTGGGCGCGGGCGCCCGGGACAGCGCGGGAGGAGCGGCTCCGCCCGCTCCGCCCGCGACGGCGCCCGCCGTACTGGGCAGTAGGGCTGCCCAGAGCGTTTCGCGCCACTTCTCGAAGTCGCCCTCGAGGTCATCGTCGTCGTCGCCGAGCCCCAGAGGGCAGATGCGCATGCCGCCGAGGGCCGCCACCTTGGCGTCGACCCACTTGCCCATCGCACAAAAGTGCTGGTACTGCTTGTTGCCGAGCGCAAAGGCGCCAAAGCGGACCGCCTTCAGGTTGGTCCCCATCTGCTCGTTCTCGATGTATTTATAAAACGCGACGGCATTGTCGGTCGGCTCTCCCTCGCCGTGCGTCGCCATCAGGAAGATGACCGGTGCCTCGTCCTCCTCAGCCAGCTGCGCCGCGTTGTACTCTTCGAGGTCGATCGAGCGCGCGTCGAAGCCCCGTTGACGCGCCTCGTCGCGCAGGATCTTGCCGAAGCTCTCGGCGGTGCCCGTCTGACTTCCCCACAGGATGAGCATCGGCCCGTTGGGGTACGCCGCGTTGGTGACGGACTTGACGAGCGACACGCCGCCGCCCGACGATGCGACCGGTGGGGGGGCACCGCCCGCGGCCGCGGCCAGCGCGGCCGCCTTGGCCGCTGTGGCCGTGGCCGCGTACTTGGCCGCGCGCTCGGCCATGTCGGTGGCCGTGAGGAACTTTTTGCGCTTGTAGCGCATCATGATCGGCGCATCGGGGCCGACCACCATGTCGTTGTACGCGGGTTTGGGCAGCGGCGTCACCATCTCGAGCTCGAAATCTCGGAGCAAGATCGACCAGATCGTCGAGACCTGCAGGTAGCCGAAGCGCCGTCCCGAGCACATGTGCGCGCCGCCGCCGAAGGAGAGCATGAAGCCCTGTGGGGAGGTGGGGGCGCCCTAGTGAGCGCTTGCATGCTGGGGCCAGATCGGCCAGGTGGGGGCGCCGTAGTGAGCACTTGCATGCTGGGACCAGATCGGCCAGGTGGGGGCGCCGTAGTGAGCGCTTGCATGCTGGGGCCAGATCGGCCATCTTCGCACGCACCTGCATCAGACCGTGCCCGACGGTGCGCGAGTCAAACATGAGCTCATTCTCAGCGCCTGTCAGATAACGCTCCGGACGAAACTCGGTGGCATCGGGCCAGTAGCGCGGGTCCAAGTTGGACGCCGGCGCACAGAGCCCGACCACGTCGCCCTTGGGGATCGTATGCTCGCCTACCTTGAAGCCGTCCACCATCACCTGGCGCATGCGCAAGAGGAGAGGCGAGGAGAGGCCATCAGAGGTGATCGAGGGTCCATCAGAGCCGATCGAGGGTCCATCAGAGGCAATCGAGAGTCCATCGTAGGCGAATCAAGGGGCCATCAGAGGCCCATCAAGGGCACTCACCTGGCGCATGAGCAAGATGAGAGGCGTCCAAATGAGGGAGGCAATCAGCATGCAATCCGAGATGGCACTCACCTGGCGCATGAGCAAGATCAGAGGCGTCCAAATGAGGGAGGCAATCAGCATGCAATCCGAGATGGCGCTCACCTGGCGCATGAGCAGGATCAGAGGCGGGTAGAGCCGCAATGTCTCGGTGATTGCCCGGCGCATCGCGTCCATCTCGAGCAGGTTCGCATAGTTGAGCGACGACGCATCGGGCACGAGCCGCTCCTGCTCGGCACGCACCTCCGCCATAGCTTTCGGATTCGAAAGCAGCAGCGCGCCGAGCCACGTGCTCGTGATGGAGCTGGTGTGCTGTCCCGCGAAGAGAAGCACGATCAGCTGGCCGGTCACCTGATGCGCGAGGCCACTCGTGCTCAGGCGCGCTCAGGCGCACTCAGGTGCGCTTAGGCGCACTCAAGCACACTCAGGCGCGCTCCAGGGCAGGGCAGCACGGCGACCAGATGAGCACACCTCTGCATCGGTGAACCCACGCCCCTCCTTGCCGTTGTTGTTGTAACGGAACTCGATGATCTTTTGGAGAAAGTCGCCGGAGCTGACCGCACCCGAGCGCCGGTTGGCGATGATCTTGGCAAAGATGTCCACCATCTCCTTGCGCGCCTCGTCGCGCTCCTTGTGCTTCTGCGTGGGCGCGCCCGGCCACAAGGTCGAGAGCGGGGTGAGGCCGCCGTCGAGCGAATGGTAGATGCGCGCAATCTCGGCCGAGAGATTCTCGCGGATCTCGGGGCCCATGAGGCACGACGAGGCGGTCATGATGATGAGCTCCGAGAAGACCTTCCGGATCTCGACTTCGCCCTCGTTGCCCCACTCGCGGAAGTACCTAAAGAGGGAAGCGAGGCCGTCAAAAGGTCATCGGAGCCAATCAAGGGTCCATCAGAGCCAATCAAGGGACCATCAGAGGCAGTGCTTACTCCTCGGCCTCGTCGATCATCTTTGGCACCATCGCCTCGAGTCCCTTTGTGTTCATCGAGTGCACCAGCAGCTTCACCTGCGATGGAAGACGCCATCAAGCGAGGACATCAAGCGAGGACATCAAGCGAGGACATCAAGCGGCACTCCTCAGGCGGCACTCAAGAGGCACTCAAGAGGCGATCCAGAGGCACTCCAGGAGGCACTCAAGGAGGCACTCCATGAGGCACTCAAGGAGGCACTCCAGGGGCACTCACCTGCTGCTGGCGCTCCTCGAGAGGCGAGTCGTAGATGATGCCCTCACCGAAGACCGGGATCGTGAACCCGTAGACCGGGGCCTGGTCGAGCACCTCGTCCTTGGCCTTGATGAACTGCAGCTGGGGTCCCGCTCCAATCATAAAAGTGATACGCTGCGGCCCGACGCGGATGGTGAACATGGAGCGGTATTGGCTGCGCAGGTTGTCGATCATTCCCACAGGCCCCTTGACGAAATCGAGCAGGTGGCCGAGGAGAGGCACCCCCCCCGCGACCAGGGGCGGCGCTATCGGAGGCTGCGCGGGCAACTCCGTCGGGGGAGGCAGCAGCGCATACAACGCACCGAGCAAGCCGGCGGCGCCCGCGACGGCGCTCAGGTTCGTCAGGCCCACGGCGTCGGCGAAGAGGGCGACGGCGGCTGCCTCGAGGGGCACGACGAGACGAAGGGTGACCCCCGCGCGCTCGCGGACGGCAAGGAGGGCCGCATGCAATCCCTTCGCAGCCGCCTTGGGCGTGAACCCGAGCACATCGTGAGCCTTCTGCGCCGTGTAGTACGAGTGGACTTGCGCATAGTGACGCCAAGAGGGATGGAAGTCTGCTGCCGCGCCGGAGGCGAGGGCCGCCACGGCGCCGTAGAGCGCAGCGAGCAGCCCAAACACGCCCGCGACGACGCTCCCGAGCACCTTGGCAATCGGGGTGAGCGCCGTCCCGAGCACCTCGGCCGCTCCGCTGTTGAGCAGCACGCGTACGATGCGCACGAGGGAGGCCTCGACGAGGCGCCCCACCAGCTTCAACGGCGGGCCGACGAGCATCGCGACGGCCGCCATGAAGAGAGCGATCACCGGCGCGACAAGGGGCGCGAGCGGCGAGGGCACACGCAGCACACACGCAAGGCAGCGGAGGAGATGGCTCACTTCCCACACCGACGGGTCCGTCAGAACGATAATCTCGAACGCGGAGCTCGGCGCCGTCGCGAGCGCGGGCAGCAGCACGCCCGAGCCCGCTCCCGAGTTGGCCACCGCACCCGATTTGGAAGAGAGCGACGTGGGCAAGTTGGGCACGCTACCGGCCTTCGAGGCAAGCAGACGATCGGCGCCCAGGACGACGCCGTAAGCGGCATCTTCGGCATGCAGCAGGTTGGTCTGGGCGCGCTCGAAGCCGCACGCGAGGCCCGCGCCGCACGCGAGCAGCGCCGGCACGCCCGCCGGCAGCTGCGCCGCTGTCGGCGAGTAGACCCGATGCAGCCGCAGCACGATCGCGCCCAGCACGGCGCCCCGCCCAGCCTGGTGCCTCTCGAGCGCGGCCTCCGCATTCTTCAGGTCGAGCAGCCGGGCGGTGGGCGTCGGCGGCGGGCGCGGCTCCGGCGAGATCAGGGAGAGCCCCGGGTCGCTCAGCTCATCGCCGTCGCACACGTCGCCCAAGCAGTCATAGCCAACCAACGCGTCGGAGCACTGGATGATGGCTGGCACGCCGTGGGTCGCGCAGGCGCGGACGAAATAGCCCGTAGCCGCGGCCGCCTTGGACACGGGCGCCTCGATGGCCAGGTCGATGCCCAGGTTCGCGCCACGGCACCCCTCCACCAGCTCGGCCGGCTTGGTCGCGCACCGCACCTCGCTGAAGCCGCGCTCGAGGAGGAGGCGGCGGATATGCTTGACGAGCGCTGACTCGGGGAGCGCCGATCCGGTGTGAATCAAGGCCACGCGGCCTCGGCAAGCGCCCGTGGACTCCACCGAGATCAGCGGCACCTCCTTTGCGGGCGCTTTCGGCTTGCGGCAGCGCACCCACGAAACAACGAGGCAGAGCAGCGCGAGGACAAGGCACCCAATGGCCGCCTGCATGCACTGCTCAGTCGTCAAGTGGAGGCGGTCGTGGAGCGTCGCCGGCGGTGGTGGTGGTGGCGGCGGTGGCGGCGGGGGCCGGCGCCCGAACATGACCGGAAAAGAAAAGAGGCGTGCGTTCGCCGAGACGTGGAAAGATTTGGTGACCCGCCGGTGTCTCGTGGGTTCGCCCGCGCTATCTCGTCACTCAGATTATATTAAGAAAGGGGCAAATCTGAGGTCGGGTAGGAAAGCCCAATACCAGACCGGCTAGGTACAAAATGATCCTGCCTAATATGCAATCAATCATCACGTGGCGCGCACAACCCACATCGAGGACGTCCGAGCTCTCCCCTGCTCCCGCTGAACGTCCTCTGCCATCTGCTGGGTGACGCACGGAGCATTGCTGCCCTCGCTTGCTGCGATACAAAGCGAGTCGCCATGCTCGCCTCCGACAGCACACTCTGGTGCAGTCTTCTGAGGCGGCGACACGGTGAGCTGCTCGGAGATGCTGACCCGTGCCAGACGCTGCTTCCCAGCGTCAGGACTGCCGAGAGAAAACTTGCTCCTCGCCGATGCAAAAGCCGATGCACTGGACGCAGCTCCTCCAAGCGTATGAGCGGGAGTGGCCGTTCACAAAGGCGGAGCCTGTGAACGGCGTGACATGGTCGGAGTGGCTCGCTTGGCGTTTGCGCTTCGGACCGAAGGCAATCGTTCTGGGGGCCTGCGCTCTCCCGGTGCTCCTTCGGCCAGTTTCACTGCCCTCGCCCTCAGCGTGACCGTGCGCATGCTTGCTGCTGGCTCACGAGCGCGGGACTTGGGCGTCCTGCTCGACAGGCCACGTTCGTCACGTGGACGAGCTGTCGGCCCTCCTCCTTGCCGCCAGGGCACGCCATTGCCTCTGTGTGGATGTCGTCGGTGCTGGCGATCGCCGCGGCAGTGTGGGATGGAAGGTGTGACGATGTTACTGATAGTTGTACGCGAGAGACCGACAGACCGTACTGCGTACCACAGCGTACTAAAGCGTACTCGGAGTCCACTCCAATGTCCCAATCGAATTGTCCACTTCTAGTGTGAAAATGCACGGGACTGGGAGTCCACACCTCGAGAATGTGCCTTACGCTAACGCGACACCCCGCCGGCATCACCGAGACAGTCACGCTCCCACATGTGCACACCCGCCATCACACCAACTGACCATCAAGTCCAGCGCCTTACTACCCTACTAAGTACTAACAGAACACGGCTTCACCAAAACAGGACATTATTTCTTCTGTGACGATGGTTTCAGTCGTCCCAGTCGTCCTGCAGCTGCTCGATCTCACGCTGCTGCAGGCGGAGCTGCTTCTGGAGCTTCCTGATCGTCTCCGCATCCTCACGGTCCGGCGCCGAGCCCCGGTCCGCCTGCTGCGACCTGAGGCCCTCGACCTTGGCACTCTGATCCGCGAGCTGGCGCTGCAACTCCGCAATCTTAGCCTGGTCGCGGCCGAGCTCCAGCTGCGTGCGCAGCTGCTGCTGAAGGTACGCCTGCCGCTCCTGCTCGCGTATCAGGGCCTCCACGAGTGACAGGCCCAGGTACGCGCCCGGCGAGATGCCATAGCCGTAGCCGTAGCCGTAGCCGCCGCCGTAGACGACCGCGGGCGGCGATATGTACACGTTGGTGGACCGATACGTTCGCGAAGGCGCCGACCTGTAAACGGGCGCGCGGCCGCCGACACGGCCACCTGACCTGCTGGCGGCGAAAGCCTCGTCGACGGGCGCCATCGTGAGCAGCGCGGCGAGCATGGCGGCGCCGAAGGCCTTGGCGGGCTGTGTCGGCGCGGTCAGTGCCCGCGGCGGCTGGATGGCAAACAAGGCTGTGATGCAAGGTGCTAGTCCATTAGCCATGACCTCAACCCAAAAGCGGTCTTTGAAGAATCTTTCTTGATGAGTCGGCGGGCAGCGGCAGCGCCCAGTGCAAGCGCCAGAACGCACGCCGAAACTGAGGTGTTGCGGAATTGGAGTTGTAACGTGCAACTTCCCGCGCGGGTACCCGTCTGGGCGAGGCAGGCGCGCGCGGCAGTGAGTGTCGGCTTCGCTTGGCTCGGCTGGCTTGGCTGGCTCTGCAAGATCTCTCAGACTCGACGCTCCCACGATGACCCAGCTGCGCCCTGATGACGTACGCCGCGTTGCCGAAGCAGCTGGGCTGCATGAAATTTACTGCAATCAAACATCCTGCGTCATCTCATTCGCTCCCGACGAAGACGACTTCAGTGCTCTCTCGCGCATCAATGTTTACTACTCGACAGGAACAGTAGCCACATCCTTGGAAGACCCTCGTCAAGGAAAAACTCTGCTCTTCCGACGCGATGTCGACATACCTCTGTTACGCGAGCTCATGCGAGAACCCAGGCTCCACACGAGCAAGGGCGATCACCAACGTAACGTTCGACCCAGGCGTGAGCCATGTGTTGTCTGCCTTGACAAGCAATCTCATGTCACACTTGTATGTGGGCACACGGCTCTTTGCAACGGGTGTGCTGATCAACTCCCTCGTGGATTTGATGGCCTCGTCACTTGCCCGCTTTGCCGGGCCCGGTCAGGGCTTTCGATCATCAAGGGATCCCCGGGCAATGAAGAAGCCGAAGCCCTGGCCCAGGTGGCGGTGCTGCGGGCCCAGGCAGCTACGGCTGAGATCGCGGAGCAGATCGAGGCGGCGGAAGGTGTGATAGTAGCTTGCCGCAAGCGTCGCGAGGACGAAATGCGTCGTGAGGCCGAGCAACAACGTGAGCGACGGGCTGATGAGCTGGCAGGGTACCGCGCGACGCTCGGCGATACGCACCCAGACACGCTCAAGTCAATCATCAGCCTGGGTGCGCTTCTGCAAGCTCAGGGCGATCTGGCAGCAGCGGAGCCGCTACTTCGCGAGGCGCTGGCAGGGCGCCGCGCGACGCTCGGCGATACGCACCCAGACACGCTCGAGTCGATCAACGACCTGGGCGTGCTGCTGCTAGATCAGGACGATCTGGCGGCAGCGGAGCCGCTGCTTCGCGAGGCAGTGGCAGGGTGCCGCGCGACGCTCGGTAACACGCACCAAGACACGCTCACGTCGATCAACGACCTGGGCGCACTGCTGCGAGCTCAGGGCGATCTGGCGGCAGCGGAGCCGCTTCTTCGCGAGGTGGTGGCTGGGCGTCGCGCGACGCTTGGCGGAACGCACCCAGACACGCTCAAGACGATCAACGACCTGGGCGTGCTGCTGCAAGCTCAGGACGATATGGCTGCCGCGGAGCCGCTGCTTCGCGAGGCCGTGGCAGGGTATTGCGAGACGCTTGGCGAGACGCACCCAGACACGCTCACGTCGATCAACAACCTGGGCGTGCTGCTGCAAGCTCAGGACGATCCGGCGGCAGCGGAGCCGCTGCTTCGCGATGCGCTGGCAGGGCGTCGCGCGACGCTTGGCGACACGCACCCAGACACGCTCGAGTCGATCAACAACCTGGGCGTGCTGCTGCTAGATCAAGACGATCTGGCGGCAGCGGAGCCGCTGCTTCGCGAGGCCGTGGCAGGGTGCCGCGCGACGCTCGGCGACACGCACCCACACACGCTCAAGTCGATCATGAGCCTGGGCGCGCTGCTGCGAGCTCAGGGCGATCTGGCAGCAGCGGAGCCGCTGCTTCGCGAGGCGCTGGCAGGGTATCGCGAGATCACCGACCTGGACTCGATGGACGCTGCTGAAAGCGCAGATGGACAGCCGTAATGGATATGGCCTGATAGAATTGACAAGATAGCGACACAGGGAGGCTACAGTATTTGGACCCTAGGCGCAGAGGCTGTAGGCTCGCGAAAGGGAGCCGTTGCGCAGTACTTCGCACCTGGATCGAGGAGCGCCGAGCCGCCATGCGAGCCGCCGAGCGTTTGACCCAAAGGGGTAGGGGGAGGTATTCTTTCTGGAGAGGACAGGGTACATCCCTTGGCCCCAAACAGTCATGACACTATCCGCTTGCTGGTAGATTGGACCGGGTCACAAGGGTCAATTGTACCCCTTTGCGCGAAACATGTCGAAATCGGCCGAAACCAGCCGCGCTCGCTTTTGCTGAACTCAAACGCTGTTGATGATGTCGCAGAGCGACAAATCGGCCGAGGATGACGCCATATCCCTTGGTTCCGAGGACAGCTCTGACGATGATGCGGATGATGACGACTATGTGCCCCCCGAGCAGCGCGGCATCAAGAAGAAGCGGTCTAAGAAGCCGCGCAAGCCCAAGCAACCCGATCTCGTCGCCCTCAGCCTGCCTAAGCCCACGCGTCGCCTTGATCCGGACCTCGATCTTGGCGATGCGGCGCTAAGCGGCTGCTCCTTCGACGATCTTGACATTTCCGGGTGGTGCGCGATCCCGGGATGGCAGCGCCGGGAGGGGTTTCTGCCATCGAGTGCTCCCGCAAGCGCAAAGCTCCAGTTGCTCCCAGGTCGGCGCCCGACTCGCGGTGCGCCCGAGGACGTTCGGGTGGCCGAGTACCGCGCCATCTACAGCGTGCAGCTCCCTGGGATGCCCTTCTACCACTCCGACGTTTGCCACGCGCTCCTCACCCTCGACCCGGCCGGCGAGGACGTCAGCGGCGGCGCCACCTTTCGAATCGGGCTCCTCAGGACGAAAGAGCCGAGAGGTGGGCCGGTGCTCGTGTTCGACGTGCTCGCTCTGGCCGTGCACCCAGAGCGTGCACGTGGCGGCGTCGGCTCGATGCTCGTCAGCAGCCTCAAGGCCATGGCCCGCAAAGAGGCGGCGGCGCGCGGCGTGAGGCCGCTCCTTTTGACACAGGCAGACCTTTCGTGCATCGGGTTCTGGGCGAAGCAATCGTTTGCTCGAGCTCACGACGCGAACGCGCTCGTGCGCAGCCTACGCCGCGCGTCCGGTCATACGATCTTTGACGGCGCGACGCCGATGGCTCTCGCCCTTCCAGATGCAAAGACGCCCGCCAAGGTAGGCCTAGCAAAGGCCGCCGCCGCCATCACGAAGAAGCGTCGCGCATCGCTCTCGGCTGGTTCACGCGTGGCGCCAGTCGTCAAGTCGGCGAGGAGTGCGCAAGAGAATGATGCGGCCTTGAAGAATCACATTTGAGCGAACCGGCGTTCAGACAAGTTCAGACTTCAGTGCGCCGTTTTCCAGACGGACACACGGACTATCTAGTCGGGTACACGTACGGAGCATGCTGCTCGGTGTACGGCCGCGGAGCCCGAGTACTAGTAAGGCCCTACTAGCGGTACCACGCACAGAGTGAGTAAGTTTTATCTGAACGAGCTACCCTACAGTATTGAAGGGTGCTACCTACCTAGATTGAGGGGCACTACGCGTGGGTGCCCGTGACCCACTGTGGGCTTTCCTTGCTACCTCTCGCGGGGCACTACCGTTGGTGCCCGTGGGACCAAAAAGGGCTTTCCGGGCTGCATGAGCAGATCGCACTCATCCTCGGCGCACTGCACCAGCGATGGTCTCGTCACCGCCTGCTCCGTCGCGCACACGTCGTCGGTCGAGCCCAGCAGCTGACACCCTAGAATGGAGGGCTCGAGCGGCCGGTATATGAGACGCCCGCTGCGCTCCCACCGCACACGCATCGCTTCAAAGTCCTCCGCCAAGACATGGCAGCGGCCCATGGCGACCTCTTGCAGCAGCGGTTCCAGCCACTCCTTTCCCATGGCTCGGAGGTTGCCTCCCACGCCGAGGACGACTGCCTGCCGGCGCCACTCGTATATGTCCACATCATCTTCTATGCCTCGTCTCCTTGCCTCGTCTCCGAGCCACTGCTGACACGACTCCGGAGTTGGTCGCACCATTGGCCCGTGACAGATGATCCTGGTCGCAAACGGAGCACACTTTGCCTTTACGAGCAGCCACATGAGTAATGTGCCGCCGCCCACGAGGTGCACCTCAGAGTAGCGCTTGCTTCGGGGCAGCGCGTCCGGCGTCACGCTCGCCCAGCCGCGTGGCGTTGCTATGTTGACTGACGGGTTGAGCAGGATGGAGCCGTCATGGAGCCTGCTGTGTGATGTGTGCGGACCCGACCACATCTGATGGCCACTGATGGCCAATGTAGCCTCTGATGGCTTCTGAGTGCCACTGAGTGCCACCTGTGTGCTTCGGAGGGCGGGCGAGTACTTGGGTGTCAAACCTATGTGCGCAATGAAATGGAAGGGCGTGCCTCTCGCGAACCTACCTTGATCTGCAGTGAAGGGGTTGGAGATCTGTGGAGTCTGTGAAGAGTGCGTGAAGCGTGAACGTTAAGATGACGAAGACCCGACCGCGCGTTCTGTCCCTGCGTCACAAGCGGGCTTCTTCGAACTTCCCTTGTCGCATGCAACGCCCACTTCCAGTTGGACTTTTTGAGCGCACCCGCTCCCTTTTGGTGCGGCCCCTCCTCACCGGCTGCGGCCCCTCCTCACCGGCCGTAACCCCGATGGTGCGGCGCGGCGCGGGTCGCATCACGGCTCAAGACATCACGCGCATGGGTGGCGAGGGTGGCGTGCCTACGGTCGTGGCCATGCTCGTCAAAACGGCCACGACCGGCGACCAGGAGGCCCGGGAGAGCGCAGCCGTCGCCCTGTGCAGCCTGGCTGGACAGAACCACTTTGAACATTGTCAGGTTGTGTACGAGGCGGGAGCCGTGGGACCGCTGGTGAGTATTTTGGCCACCGGCACCAGCAAGGCGCAGGGCGCAGCCGCGGGTGCTCTCCACGCGCTCTGTACCGACAAGCCCGAGATCCAATCGGCGATC
This sequence comes from Chrysochromulina tobinii, assembly GCA_001275005.1. Classification (NCBI taxonomy): domain Eukaryota; phylum Haptophyta; order Prymnesiales; family Chrysochromulinaceae; genus Chrysochromulina; species Chrysochromulina tobinii. Next base: position 23,742 of record JWZX01002747.1, read on the forward strand.
GTTGCGGCAGGCGCGATCGTGCCGCTCGTGAAGCTGCTCAAGTCGGGCGGCTCGAAAGTGCAGGAGGCGGCGGCCTCCGCGCTCGCCGCGCTGAACGCCGAGCCGTCCTACCAGAAGCCTATGCTCGCCGCGGGCTGCATACAGCCGCTGGTCGCGATGCTGATCAACTCGTCAGCGGCGGCGCAAGCGTTTGCGTCGCAGGCGCTCGCGAACGCCGCCCAGTACGACGCTGTCGAAGGGCAGGCGGCGATCGTGAAGGCGGGCGCGATCCCGCTGCTCCTACAGCTCCTTAGCGTGGGCAAGGCACAGACGCCCGCCGCGGATGCCATCGCGCACCTGTGCGAACGCAATCGCGAGATCCAGCTGAGAGTGGCTCAAGCTGGTGGTATCGCTCCTCTGCTGATGCTCCTCAATTTGCGCAGCAAGGACTCGCAGGTGGCCGCGGCGGCCGCGCTCGCCGAGCTCGCGCGCGACAATGTCGAGACGCAGACGCTCATCGCCAAGGCGGGCGGCATTGGGCCGTTGCAGGCGTTGCTCAGCTCGCGATACCCGATGGTCCAATCGAAGGTGGCAGGATTGATGATTGCATGCTGAGTGCCGATGGTCCAATCGAAGGTGGCAGGATTGATGAGTGCATGCTGAGTGCCGATGGTCCAATCGAAGGTGCTGGCAGGATTGATGAGTGCATGCTGAGTGCATGCTGAGTGCGTGCTGAGAGTGCGTGCTGAGAGTGCGTGCTGAGAGTGCGTACTGATTGCATGTTGATTGCGTGCTGACGGTCACCTCCGATGGTCGATCGTAGGGGAGCGCCGCCTTGGGCGAGCTCGCGCGCAACAACAAGGAGATCCAGGACGCGATCTCGCGCATGGGCGGGCTCAAGCTGCTCGTCCAGCTGCTCGACACCGAGAAGAATCCCGATGCGGACGTCCAAGCGCATGTTGCGCACGCGATGATGGAGATCACGTGCGGCAACCCGGCGAACCAAAAGGCGGTCGTCCAGATGGGTGGGGTCTTGCACCTCTCGTCCCTGATGAAGCTGTCGCAGAGCGGGCCCGTGAAGGCAGAGGTCGCGGGGGCGCTCTGGTCCCTGTCCGAGGCCACCGACATCAAGGTCGCCATCGCGGACGCGTCGACCATCGGGCCACTCGTGATGCTGCTCGGGATGGGGCATGCCTTCTCGTCCAAGCGCGCGGCCGCAGCCCTCGGCTCCCTCGGGCGCGACAACGAGGCGAACCAGATCCAAGTGACGCAGATGCTCATCGAGCTGCTCTCCACCGGATCCGAAGCGGCGCAGCAGCGAGCGGCCCAGGCGCTGTGGAGCCTCGTCAAGGAAAACCCGAGCGCGCACGACGCGATTGCTCGGGCGGGCGATCCGGCGGCCTTGGTCGAGCTGCTCATCAAAGGCATCCCCGACGCACAGGACTATGCGCTCTGGTCTCTCTCTCTCTCCATCTCGCCTGCGTGCCAGGCGGTGGTCGCCCAGTCCGGCGGCGTGGCCAAGCTCATCGACAAGCTCGCAGATCTCCGCGTGGAGATACAGCAGCAGGCCGCCGATGCGCTGTCCAAGCTCGCGCTCAATAACGAGGAGACCCGAGCGGCGATCACGAAGCAGGGAGGAGTGCTACCCCTCATCAACCTCATACGACCAGATCGCCGACCACCCTCGCCTGAGGTGGTGCTCGAGAACGCCGCCAAGGCCCTCGCGGACCTCGCCATCGATCCGGGAGCTCGCGACAAGATTGTGTCGGCCGGCGGCATCCCGCCGCTTGTGGTCTTGCTGCAGGAGCGACGAGTGCCCCTTGATGGCGACCTGAGTGTGCCCTGATGGCCTCAATCATCAGCTGAGCGCCGCTCGTGCTCTTGCTGCACAGGAGCACGGGAGTGTAGCCAAGCGCTTCGCGGCCACCGCCCTGGCACGTCTCTCAACAGACCATGAGGCGACGCAGCTCGCTATTGCCGAGGCGGGCGCCATTGCTCCCCTTGTGCTACTCCTCGATGGTTCTGAAGGAACCGAAGCGCAGACCGAGTCCGCGGGCGCACTCCATGCCCTCGCGTCAAACGAGCACAACCGGCTCGCCATCACCGAATGTGACGGCATCGGGTTGATCACGAACGTGCTCGCGTGCGACAACGAGCGCGCACGCAAGCTCGCCGAAGGTGCGCTCGTGCGACTCTCGATCGAGCATGCAAACCGCGCGCTCATCATCAAGAAGCTCGTCGAGATGCTCCAGAACCCCGATGCGCTCCTAGGGCAAGAGCAGGCATGCTGAGTACCTACCCCAGAGTACCTACCCCAGAGTACTCTGCCCCGTGAGTACCTACCCCGGAGAGAGTAGTTCCCCTGGGGACCCCGGAAAGGCTCTAATGGCATCCGAGTGCCCTTCTCTCGCGTGCAGTCGGCGGCGGCCCTGTCCAATTTGGCGCGCGAGTCGGAGGGCAATCGCAACTGCATCATCGAGGCGAATGGCATCCCGCCACTGCTAGCTCTCCTCGACTCGCACAATCCAAGGTCACTTGCAGGCTGATTGCGCCAGAGTGCATGCTGATTGCCTCCCTCGTCCGCCGCTGCTCGCTCTCCTTGACTCGCACAACCCACAGGTCAAAGCAGAGCTCGGTGCTCGACCACGACAACCCACGACCGCATGCAAGTAATCATTTGGCGCCACCCCACCCCTTCCCACAGGTCAAAGGAGAACTCGGTGCTTGCGATCACGGAGCTATGCCGCAAGAGTAAACCCAACCAGACCGCCTTCTCCGAAGCGGGGGGCATCCCCAAGCTCGTGTCTGTCCTCCTCGGGTTCAGTCCAGGGGGCACCAAGGACTACTCCTTCATACGCCTATGTACACTCGTGGCGGAGGCCATCAAGGAGATGGCCAAGGGCAATCAGGCGAACCAGGATGCGATCGCCGAAGCGGGGGCCATCCCGCCAATCGTGGCTATGCTCGGCTCGACCGAGCCGCAGATGCAATCCAACGCCGCGGCGGCGATCGCCAGCCTCGCGCGCACTCACTTTGAGAATCAGGGCATGGTCGCGCGCACGGGCGCGGTGGCTCCGCTCTGCACCCTCGTGCGCGATGGCTCTGACGAGGCTCGTGATCGGAGTGCGAGCGCGATCTGGTCGCTCGCGACTGACCACCCCTTCAATAAGGATACGATCGCCAAGCTGGGCGGCATTGACCCTCTCCTTGGTCTGCTCGTTACGGGCACCTCGGACAAGTCGCAGGAGTGCGTCACAGGCGCTCTGAGTGCAGGGCCCCTCTGAGTGCATGGTGATGGACTCTGAGTGCACGTCGATTGTCCTCCCTCATCAGATGCGTCTCCGGCGCCCTCTGCGCTCTATCCGCAAAGCATGTCGACAATCGCGCCCTCATCTCAAAGCGTCTAGTTGGGCTCCTCGGCTCTCCGGCGGCCAAGGCTGCGGACCGAGCCGTGCGTGTGCTCATGACGTGCGGCGCCTTCGCCTCCGACAGCTACGCCAACCAGGTCCGCTCGCATAGATCGGCCGCATCCCCTTGGTCGAATCGCAACAGAGATTGACCGCATCCAAGTACCCTCGACTGATGCTGATTGCGTCTGAGTACCCTCAATTGCATGCTGATTGCGTCTGAGTGCATGCTGATTGCCTCACCCCTCAGGTGGCGCTCGCTAAGATCGGTGGTATCCCCTTACTTGTCCAATGGCTCGCGGGCCCGGCGATCAACGTGCAGGCGCAGGCAGCTCAAGCGCTTCTGTGCACAGTGATCGAGAACCCGATGACCCAGGTCCTAGTGGCCAAATGCCAGGGGATTGCGCCGCTCATCAAGCTCATTCAGCGGAGCTCGCCCCAAGCTCAGGACTGTGCGGCGCGCGCGATGTTCCACATCGCCTCCATCGTCGACAACCAGACCCTGATTGCCGACGCGGGGGCTATCAAGCCCTTCGTCCAGATGATCATCGGGAATGAGAAGCTGACGCCGAAGGAGAACGAGGCTCCCCAGGAGCTTGCGGCCATCAACCTCGTGCGCCTCACGCGCGGAACGCCCGCGATCTCGGAGGCCATCGCCGAGCGCGGCGGCATCAAGCCCCTCGTGAGGCTGCTCAACGAGGGTTCTCCCGGCGCCATCTACTGGGCCTGCGCTTGCCTCGCCGAGCTTGCCCTGGTGCCCAAGAATCGAGATCTGATCGCCGCGGCGGGGGGCATCAAGCGGCTGAGCGAGCTGCTGATCTCGCCGGCGATGGGCACGCCCGAGATTGCAGCTCGCACGATCTCGCACCTCGTGATCGCCGACCATGAGGGCGCCGCTCGTCACGACGCCGAGGAGTCGAGCACTCATCGCGGCGCCGAGTCGGGCGCCAGCAGCTTGGTCGGTGGCTCCGATGAGCGCAGGAAGATGTTCCACGAAGAGAAGGGGACGAAGCGGCTCATCTCGATGCTCGATGGCTCCAACCTGCACGGCCTTCAGTGTTTCATGATCCGTCCTATCGGGCTTGCATGCGAAAAGTGCGAGATCGGGATGCAAGAGCAAGCGGCCGCCGCACTTGCCGACCTGGCATACAAGAGCTCCGCGATGCAAGACGCCATCATTGAGCTCGGCGGCATCCCCAGCCTCATCCAGTTCATTCGGCAAATCCCTCCCTCGAAGGTTGGGCAGGAGCATGCGGTGCGTCCTCGGCATGTATTCGACCTGCCGCCGCAGATTGAGACCTTGGATTGCGTCTCCGAGAGGGTCTCTGCGTGCCTTGGATTGCTATTGGATTGCGTCTCCGAGAGGGTCTCTGCGTGCCTTGGATTGCGTCTCCGATAAGGTCTCTGCGTGCCTCGATCGTTGCATGCAGGTGCGCGCCATCCTCAATCTGTCGCAGCAGATTGAGAACCAGAATGCCATCGTCGAGTGCTGCACCATCCCTGAGCTTGTGCAGCTCACCAAGACAGGCTCGCAGAAGGCGATGGAGATCGCCGCCGCAGGGCTGTCGGAGCTAGCGAGTGGGGCAATAGCCGAGCGCGAGAGACACAAGGCGATGGCCCTCGGTATCGATGTGGACTCGTTGAAGCGCTTGGGTAGTGTCGGCTTCTCGGAATCTTCCGGTGTGACGCCGAGCATGTCGCACACCGCCGCGTTCCGTGTGCTCGACACGCAGGCAACGGGGAGCATCACGGTCGAGGTGCTCAAGGCGGCGCTCTTGCCTAAATTGGAAGCCGACGGCTCCGCGTCTAAGGTTTCGCTCAAGGTTTCGTCCGAAGACGTCCAGCAGCTGATCGATGTGGTGGACGAGAACGGCGACGGCGAGCTGCAGCTCGGTGAGTTTGAGATTTTCTGGAAGAGCTTTCAGGCGAAGCACGGGTTGGAGGTCGAGATAGCCCCCGTCGCAGGCACGAGTGCCGAGGCGCTTGAGGGAGGGGAGGAGGAGGAGGGTCGAAGCTCGGACCGGCTGGTGCTCATCGCCGAAGCGGGAGGTGCGCGCGCGCGATCGCGATCCATCCCTTTCCACAGCTTTCTACCACCTCTGTCGCCGCATGAGCTCAACATAAGCTCAAGAGGCCGCGCCCATTGAATGCGTCTCTGAAGTGGCCTCCCTCGTTGCACGCAGGGATCACTCCTTTGGTCTCGATGCTCTCCTCGGCCAATCGGCTTGCGCGCGAGAATGCGGCGGGCGCGCTGATGCACCTCGCTCAGGATCCTCTGAATCGTGTGGCCATCGCTCGTGCGCCGCTGACCTTCGATCCCCGGCCCTCGGGCAGGCGCCCATCCTTGTACCATCCGTATACCATGCTGGCTCCCCCTTCTGTTCCTCACCGGAGAGCTTCGTGAATCGACCCCCGTGACCGCAGGGGCCAACGGCATCCTGCCCCTCGTGAACATCCTCGACGATGGCACAGACCTCGCCCACGAGCATGCGGCAGAAGCGCTCCTGCGGCTCGCGACCAATAACGTCGAGAACCAGATCCAGTCGAGCAAGAACCTCGTCGCGCTGCTTGCCAACGAGAACACGGGCACCCAGCGGCGAACGGCCCACGTCATCTCGGAACTGGCGGCGATGAACCCGAGCTCGCCGGTGAGCGCGGGCGCGATCTTGCCCCTGGCTCCGATGATCTCTTGAGTGCCCCTTGAGTGTCTCTTGAGTGTCTCTTGAGTGTCTCTTGAGTGCCTCCTGATTCCCTCCCTCGTCAGGTGATCATCGTGAACGCGGGCGCGATCTCGCCCCTCGTCAATTTGCTCTCCGTGGGCGTGCTCGAGGTCAAGAAGGAGGTCTCGCGTGCTCTGATGAATCTGTCGCTACGATCTCTGTCGACACAGCTCGCCATCGCCGCTTCACTCGTGGCACTGCTGGGCACGGGCACGGCCGAGGCACAGGAGCACGTGGGGCTCCTGCTCCTGACGCTCGCGGACGACGCGGACAACCTCGCCGCCATCTCGAAGACGGGCGCCATCCGCGGCCTCGTGCTTCAGATGAAGGGCAACGACAAGCACACCTCGGTCAAAGCTCAGGAACTCGCGGCCGCGGTGCTCTCGCACCTGTCGCAGGCATCCGACGGCAACGTCGACACGATCGCCGCCAACAACGGCATCCGTTCGCTCGTCGCACTCCTCTCGTCCGAATCGTCTGTCGCACAGGCGAAGGCATCCGCCGTCCTGGGCGACCTCGCCCGGCGATCCACCCGGAACAAGAATCTGATCCTCGCCGAGGGAGCGGTGCCCATCCTCGTCAATCTGATCAACGACCGCACGCGGAACGAGCAGACCAACCAATGGAAGGAGACGCCCTCGGCCACACGGGCCGAGGCGGCGGGGGCGCTGCAGTTCCTTGCGAGTGGACAGCCGGATACTCAGCGCCTCGTCGCCGAAGCAGGCGCTCTCAAACGGCTCGTGGCGCTCTTGGACCTCGACGATCAATATGTGCGCCAGCGAGGCGCTGGGGCCATCGCAGCACTCTGCAAGGAGAACACGGAGAACCAAGACGCCGTCGAGAGCTACTCTGGCATTCTCAAGCTCGTGTCCCTGCTCGACCCTGGGCTCGCTGCCGACGTATTGCGAAGCTACGTGGCGTGCGCCCTCTCCGTGCTGGCGAGCGGCAACCGCAAGATCCAAGAGAAGGTGGCGTCGGCGGGAGGCGTTGAGCCCCTCGTGCGGCTCCTCGACGAGCCTACCGCGAGCCGTGCCAAAGAAGAGGTGATTGCATCTGATGGCCTCTGATGGCGTCTGATGGCGTCTGATTGCTCGACGAGTCGTGCCAAGGAAGAGTCTAGGAAGAGTCGCCTGATCGTCCCTGATGGCATCTGAGTGCGTCTGATGGCGTCTCTCATCGATGGCTCGTCGTGCTGCAGGCGGCTTCGGCCCTCTGGTCGCTTGCGACGGAGAATCACGAGGCGCAGCAGGCGATCGCTGCGGCGGGCGGCATCGCGGCCCTCGTCCACGTCCTCGGGCTCGGCACTGCCACCGGCTTCGTGAGCGATCGGACGTATGAGCAAGCCGCCGGCGCGCTCGCCGCCCTCGCCCTCGACAACCCGAGCAACGAGCAGTCGATTGCGCAGCAACTGGTGGCGCTGCTCGGCTCGACGGACCTGCAGGCCGCTGCGCGTGCCGCTCGCGCGATCGCCAACTTTGCGCGCGCCAACGCCCCCGAGTCGACTGGGCTGCGAGAGTACACGCCGGTGCTGAGTGCTCGGACGCAAGCGCAGGCACGGAATCAAGCCGCAGTAGCCGTGGCCGGGGGAGTGGCTCTGCTGGTGACGCTGCTCGACCCGAAGCACAATCCATCGATCGACGGGCAGCGGGAGATGGCGGCGGCGGTCTGGGCGATGGCGGCACGGAATCCGGACAACCAGCGAGGCGTGGCGGAGGCCGGAGGCATCCCATCCCTCATTGCCCTCCTCCATGGCCCTCCAGATGTGCACCGTGACGTTGCCGGTGCTCTCTGGAGCTTGGCCGGGAACCCTGGAAATCCGGACAACCAGCAGACCATTGCAGAGGCGGGAGGCATCGTGAGTGGACGCCTCTCGATAAGCCCTCGATGACCCTCTCGATAGGCCCTCGATGGCCCATCGATTGCGCCTTGATGATGTATTGATGATGGTCTCGTGTGTGTGTCGTGTGCAGGCGCCACTAGTCTGCCTTCTCAGGACGGGCAGCCTCGGCGCTCAGGAGACCTCCGCTGGCGCTCTGCTCTGGCTGGCTGAGTCGCAGACGAACCGGGTCTCGATTGCGGACGCCGGCGCCATCCCTCTGCTCGTCTCACTGCTCGATGGCGGCTCCGAGGAGGTGAAGGAGCAAGCGGCGGGGGCGCTCCAGATGCTCGTCAAGAACAACCTCTCGAACCAAAAGGACATAGCCGAGGGACTCGTCGAGCTCTTGGCCACCGGCTCCGCCTCCGCGCAGGAGCACGTGACGCAACTGCTCAAGAATCTCGCCCGAGATCCCGAGAACCGCGCCTCGATCGCCAAGGCAGGCGCGGTTCCGGAGCTTGTGAGGCAACTGGAGCGCGGATCGCCTAAGGCGATGGGGATGGCGGCCCAGGGCCTCGCCCTCATCGCGCTGCGTTCAGCCGAATTCCGATCGGTCGTGACTCAGGAGCGTTCTCCTGAGCGTTCTCCTGAGTGCATCAGATTGCTCCTGATTTCCGATCGGTCGTGATTCAGGAGCGTTCTCCTGAGCGTTCTCCTGAGTGCATCAGATTGCTCCTGATTTCCGATCGGTCGTGACTCAGGAGCGTTCTCCTGAGCGTTCTCGCCCCTTACTCGCCCCTGCTAGCCCCTGTGGGCGTCTGAGTACTATCTGAGTGCATCTGATTGCGTGTCGGATGGCCTCTCTCATCAAACTGTCCCGATCCATCATGACTCAGGAGCTCGTCAAGCTGCTTTCTTCACCGGCGGAGTCCGTGCGTCAGCGCGCCTCCGAGGCGCTACGCGACATGGCGGCTGGCGAGAAGCCAGGCGGACAAAAGGGCGGACGGGTCGTGAACACGGCCAAGGGTGGGGGCGCGCAGCACACTGGAGGACTGATCAACTTGCTCAAGGATGGGCTCAAGGACGGCAATGTGGAGGCGCAGGAGTACGCTCTCTGGTCGCTCTCGTCGATCACGGACGCAGTGTCGCGCGAGGCGATGGTCGCGACGGGTGGCATCCCCGCCCTCATCGCCTCGCTCGTCGGAATGGCCGGTGACGTGGCACTGCTGAGCGACGTGGCGCAAGAGCATGCAGCGCGCGTCCTCTCGGGCCTCACTCCCATTGGCGACAACGCTCGGGCTGTCAAGGAGGTGGGCGGCATCGGTCCCCTAGTGCTCCTCCTCACAGTGGGGAACGCCGACGCGAAGGAGCACGCAGCTCACTCTCTCGCGCAGCTCGCTCGTCGGGCGGGTGCCGCCAATGAGATCGCGGAGGCGGGCGGCGTGTCAGCCTTCGTGGGCTGGCTCGCGGACCCGACGCTCGGTCCGCCGGAGATTGCAGCTCGGGCGCTCTCGGAGATCGCGCTCGAGAATCCCGACACGCAGACGCAGATTGCGGAGGAGGGGGCGATCGAGCTGCTGGTCGGGATGATGAGCAGTTGGTCCGTAAAGTACGGCGCCACCTCGACGACCACCATCACGACGAACAGGGACGGCCAGATGACGAGCCGAATCACGATGAGTGCGGGCCCCTCGGCCCCGGAAAACAAGTCGGCCACACTCGCCCTGCGCCTTGCCATCGATGCGGCCTGGGCGCTTGCCACGCTGGTCAAGGACCACCCGGTCAACCAGATCACCGTCGCCGAAGAGAACGGCATCCCGCCCTTGCTCGATCTCCTGATGGACGCTCGCACGAGCGCTCAGGAGAGCGCCACCAAGGCCGTGTGGCACCTGGGCCAGTTGGAGGAGAACCAATCCAGCATCCCGCGAGCAGGTGCGAGCTCCGAGTGCCCTACCCTGACGAACCCTGACGAACCCTGATGAACCCCGATGAACCCTGATGTACCCTGACGAACCCTGACGAACCCTGACGAGCCCTCACCCCAGCCCGCGAGCTCAGAGAGCCTACCCCAAGCCCTCACCCGAGCCCTCACCCGAGCCCTCACCCTACACAATGCACCCTCCCGTACCCTCCCGTACCCTCCCGTACCCTCCCGTGACCTCCCGCTCCAGGCGGCATTGCGCCGCTCATCGTGCTGCTGAGCACGGGCGACGAGATCACGCAGCAGTACACCGCCGCCGCTCTCGAATCTCTCGCGCGAGATCACCTCGAGAATCAGATCTCCCTCGCCAAGGCGGGCGCGATCGGGCCGCTCGTGACACTGCTCGGCTCGGACTCGAAGGAAACGCAAGCGCATGCAGTGGGCGCGCTCCTCTTCCTCGCCTCACACGACGAGGAGTCACGCAACGCCGTCGTGCGCCAGCTCGTGATCGTGCTCGACGTGCGCAACGCCGGCGCGCAGCTCAAAGCAGCGGAGGCTCTCGCTGTCCTGGCCGCCCGTTCGACTGAGAACCGCAAGGCTATCACACACGCAAAGGCCGTCGAGCCCCTCGTTCGTTTGCTCGGCGACGGCCGACGTGTCCGCTCCGACACTCCGCAGGAGCGCGCGGCGGCCGTGCTTTGCGACCTGGCGAGGCTAAGCGAGAACAAGCTCGCCATCGTACAGGCGGGCGCCGCAATTCCCCTCGTCCAAATGCTCTCGTCCGAATCGTCCAAGGCGGCGACGCATGCTGCAGGCGCGCTCTGGTTCCTCGCTGCCATCGGCACCAACAAGGAGAAGATCGCCGCGGCGGGCGGCATCGCGCCGCTCGTGGCGCTGCTCGCACATGGCACCGCCGAGGCGCAGCGCTTTGCCGCCGGCGCTCTGTGGCACCTTGCCGCCGTCGGCGACAACAAGAGCGCCATGGTGGGCGCCGGTGCTATCCCGCCGCTCGTGGCGCTGCTTGCGAGCGAGTCCGCGGAGGCGAGCGAGTACGCCGCGGCCGTGCTCTCAATGCTGGCACGCAGCCAGGGCGGCCCAAAGAAGGCGATCGTGCAAGCGGGCGGCGTCGCGCCTCTCGTCGCACTCCTCTCCGACCAGGTGTGATGACCACTGATGACCTCTGATTGCCTCTGATTGCCTCCCTCATCAGAGAAGCAACGGCAGCGCTCCTCTCCGACCATGTGTACTTTCCTCGGAGTGTGTCTTGGAGGGTGCCTCGGAGTGCATCGACTCGTCATTGCACTGGATGACTTCTGACCCCACATCTGATTGCGATTATGATCTGATTGTGAACGGATTGCGATCTGATTGCGATCTGATTGCGATCTGATTGCGATCTGATTGCGATCTGATTGCGATATGTGCGCTCACCCTCTCATCCAATCTGATCCTATCTCCTTCGATCTCACTCCCTCTCTCCCATTCAGTCCGTGATGACGCAGCGCCACTCGGCGTGTACACTCTGGGGACTGTCCGAAGGTAAGGAGGGCGTGTACGACAAAGAGATCGTCGAGGAAGGTGCCATCCAGCCCCTCATCCAGATGTTGATGAGGAATCACGCAGAGACACGTGGCTTCGCCGCCGCATGCCTGCTCTGCGTGTGCAACGACGCGGCGGCTCGAGACGCCATACGAACAAGCGGAGGCTCGGAGATCTGGCTCTCTCTCGCGCAGACGCCGTCCAAGTGGCTGCGGAGCCAGGCCATCGAGATGCTCCGATTGCTCGAGATCCCGTACGTGCCCCCATTGATTGCCCCTCTGGATCGCTCCCTTGAGTGCCCCTTGTGTGCCCCTTGAGTGCCCCTTGAGTGCCCCTTGAGTGCCCCTTGAGTGCCCCTTGATTGCCCCTTGAGTGCCCCTTGATTGCCCCTTGAGTGCCCCTTGAGTGCCCCTTGATGGTCTCTGAGTGTCCCTCGAGCGCGCAGGTTCCACTCGCCTGATGAGCACCTCAATATGACGACGAGCCCTCGAGCTGCGCCACCGGGCAGCCCCGGCCGTGCCCTCGGCATGGGAGCCTCCTCGTCCGCGGCACTGCTCTCCGCCTTCCCCGTCGTGGCGACGAAGACGCTCCCCGTTCGCGAAGACGCGAGTGTCGACCCCGACAAGGTGTGCCCGAGATTGAGCCCGAGATTGAGCCCGAGATTGAGCGAGCTCCACCAGGAAGAGACCCGAGTGCTGCTAATTGCCACTGATTGCCACTCGTCATCAGGCGAACCCGAGATTGAGCGAGCTCCACAAGGGAGATACCGCGTACATCATCGAGCGGCGCGAGGTGGTCCCTGGCACTTTCCGAGCGCGTGTCGCCTTCGAGAGCGCGACGAGCGTCCCCGCGGGCTGGGTCACGTGCGCCAAGGACGGTGCGGACTTTTTGATCTCGGAGAGCGCGTACGCGCAGGTGATCGCTTACGAGGAGTACCTCTGCTCTGATGTGTGATCGCCCCTGATGGCCCCCTGAGGGTAGAAGGGTGCAGGAGACACTCGAGACTACTCCAGACTGACTTTCTGATCTCGTTCTGATCTCGCCATGATCTCGTATGCTCGCAGCTCACGCTCGGCACGACGCCTATTCACGTCAAGATGCGGTTCCACGTCTTCTCGTTCCAGCTGCACGCGAATACCTACAACTCGGAACGCCTCCCCGATCGAGACTTCTTTACTGACTGAGTGCGTGCGCAGTGGCGAGGGAGGAACAGCGGCATCACGCGGCTCACACGTGGATCATATCGGATGTTCAATGCGGATGTTACGGCGGTTTGTCGTCAACATGTGGTGTGTGTCGTGTAGCGCACAGTCTACCAAGGGTTGAGTCTACTCTAAGTTAAGCACTTAACGCGGTTATGAAGGGCAGAGAGGGCGAGAGACGATGATCCAAATCCCGCTACACTCGATGCGCTCATCACGGCGTTTGTCACGACTAAGTTCGTGACGAAATCCAGTCTGAGTCGGAGGGTCTCCGGAGGATCCGAAATCGAGACGAAATTCGATTTGTTCCCTCTCAGGCTTCCACACCGACTCCAATGGTGCGGATCAGCGATCCTCTCCGCCCCTCTCTCCGTGGCCCTCACCCTTCGCCGCACCTGTGTCAGTCAGAAGTCTGTGTATTCGGTACACAAGCTAGTGTACCGAGTGTCCGGGCACGGGGACTATAGGTCCTGCCCGGGGTCGCATGCGGTGGGGCCCCGCCACGCGTCTCGTCAACGGCTGACGAAACCGAGGTTTCGTCAACGGCCAGACGGGGCGCGCGGCCGGGCAGGTTACGCTACGCGCCTAACGGCAACGGCTAACCGCCCACCGCCACCAGGAGGTGTTTCATTCTAATCAAGATAAACGAACAACAACTCTGACATCATAAAAGGATATTTGCATGCAGGTATGGGGTCTCATTCGGGCGTGTCGGCTGCATGCAAAATCAACTTCCGGGCGGAAGAGCCTCCATGGCGGAAATCGACGCCGGTGCGTGGCTTTGCAGCGCTTCGCCGGCCGTGGCAGTGCTATTCTTTGGAGGGCTACGGAGCGCATGGCTTCCCAGGCGAACTCTCACCGACAACGTGGTCGGTCCCCTCGAGCTATCCTTCGGAGGAGGAGTAGATGTCTTCGTGCACGCGATGCTCACGCCTGAGCTTAATAGCATGCGGAGCGGCGAGCTGAATCTATCGGTTGATCTGTCAAGCTTCTCTGCCCTCGGTCCAGCCTGCCGCTACGCCTCTGACGACCAGGACGAGATCGACAGAACTGTTCTTGCATCCTACCACAACTCGCCGCACGCGAAGTGGGAGCTGAGTACATTCGAGGCGGTTGACAAGGCGAATGTGTTCCGAGCTTGGTACAGCCTTCAACGCGCCGCGCAGCTCGCACGGGCGCACGAGGCGAAATTTGGCATCACGTACCGTTATGTAGCGGCCGTTCGCTCCGACACGGCTGTGTACTCGCCGCTGAGACTCCCACCGGAGGCTCTCGCCATCTTCTTTGGCGAGGGCTCCAATAATACGATTCTGCTGCCGCACTACCAGCACTGGCACGGGCTAAATGATCGCTTCGCCTTCGGCCAGCGCCGCATCCTCCTCGACGTCTATGCAGAGCAGCTCACGTTCGCCAAGGAAGAACACCTGCTGCGCGTCAAGAACACCGAGGCCTTCCTTTGCCAGGTGCTGCAGCGCGCGAGGGCGCAAGTGCTGCTCGCGGATATCTGGGTCGTCCGCGTGCGCGCCGACGGGCTGTGCAGCGCGCGCGACCTCATCTTGCCCGTAGAGACTAGATTGCCTTCCTGCTTCAAGTCGGCGACCCTCGTCGCACTGCCTCGGGCCAGCATCGACTCTCCTGATCCCCGCGGAAAGAGGCATCTCTTTCCGTCGGCTCAGCTCCACACTCGGGCACAGTGCCCGCATCATGCCTCGCGTAACGGCTCCACGCTGGCAGTGGCTGCCACGCTCGCTGCGAAAGAAGCACCAGTGGCGCACGCAATGAGCTCATTGCCATGAGCCTGCCAACAGGCGTTACAGTACAGGGTTTCAGATGTAAGATCATGGCGGTGCTGGCAGGATTGGTCGCTATGCTGCTGGGCGCGATGACGAGCCCACGCAATCACGAATAAGGTGACCCAGCAAGCGTGGCGTCGGATCATGCGTCGGACAGGCCTGTAGTGTGATCGTGCGGTTTCGACGGTATGGTCGACGGTTCGCGGGTGCGCAATGCGCATGTTGATCTCGAGGGCGAAAAGTGGCCTCATCGTAGTAACGCACACATTGTATATGGTCTCGCGGGGCATGCAAGTGCAGACTGCCTGTGTACTGTTAGATTCTATCCGGATAATTCCTCCTCTTTTGTGGGGGGTGCGAGTAAGGGGGTAGGTCAGACCTACCCCCTTACTTGTTACTAAGGGTCAGAACCGAAAGCAAGGGCTGGTTCGGCAGGGAGTATATTTACGGGATTCGTCCTGTCCACGTGACTCCGCCACCTCTCCGCCGCTGCCATGCCGCCGCTCGATCAATTTGCCAATTCATTTGCGGGCAACCGCACCAACCCAACCCTACCGCCGGGCTTGACCAGCCCCAACCAATTTTCCGGATCCCCGACACCAAATCGAATGGAGCCCCGCCACGACAATTACTGCCAGATCCCGCAATTGCTATCGATCGATGGATTGAGTCGAGCTTGTCAGTCAGCCGTGACTACAGTGTTGAGTCTACAGTGTTGAGTCTAAGGGTTGAGTCTACAGTGTACAGTCGCCCCGCCTCTCAAACGCCGCACAACATGCTATCTCCTAAGTCCTATCACCTATCTGCATCGTTCGTCAAGTATTTTGCGCGTTTAGCTTCATGGGTTAGCTTACATGTTTGACACAGACTTGTTTCAATTCTGAATTTTACGCGCCAGGTCACAGCTTTACACAGTTGACGGCGTACGGCGGGGGAGACGTCTGAGATCAGGTGCAACGCAGAGGGCGAAGGGGCGGACCACGCCACCCTCGCTTTGAGCACCCATGGAAGGCCTCCAACCTCCGCACCAACCTCGCCAAAACGTCGGGTCTCCTCGCCTACCAGGGATGTCAATTGTTCTGTGACTGTCGCGTCGATAGTGCAGCGCGGGCGCTCTCTCTCTCTCTCTCTCTCTCTCTCTATCCACTGCGTCCTTTCGCCTTTTGGCCGCTCCGCTCTGCCAAGCACCGGCAGCGGGTACGCTCTGCATGCATACCCATGACGTCACGCTCCGTCATGCGCGCTCTCAGTGGATGAGAAGGTGCGCGGGCGCCTTGCTCGGCGAGGCCGGCGCCTGCGACTCGAGCTCATCCAGGGTCGGTCCAGGCATCTTCCAATAGTTGTACGAATTGTAGCTCTCCTCGACCGAGACCCTCTTCGAACCTTGGCGCCAGAAGTTGAACTCATTGTAATCCTCAGCATCCTCCTCGCCACGCGTCGCCTGGTGCGGGCTGCCCGAGAAAGGCCGCTTGAACTCCGCGTCCACATCCACGGGCGCTACCACGAAGAGGCCTGCCTTCTTCTCGGGTGAGACGGGCGGCGTCGCGACGCTACCGATCCCGCGCCCGCTCATGCCGCCGGTGAAGATTCCCAGGATGGCTTTGCCTGCTTGGTCCGTCAATTCTGTGACGGGCTTCAGGAAGTTGGCTGGGGTCGTGGACATTGGAACGGAGCGCTCTCGGCGATGACACCTTCTCGACGAGGCTTGCGTCGCTTTGCAACGAAACTTGCCAAGTTTGAACGATTGGTAACAGTTTTGACACTGGAATTTCACATTGTCATAGAGACGGGGCTGGCGCGCGACTTGCCGCGCCTACTGAGGGGGAAAACCGGTCCGACTCCCAGAGTGACTGCCTTGGTGCTTGGTGTCGGTCCACGTCCATGTCCCAACACCCACATGCCGCTGGCCGCTCATCCAACTGCTCTGTCCCCAATGTCTCTATCCCTGTCCGCCTCCTCTCCCCGAGCCGTCACCGTTCCGCCAGCCGCCGCCAGCCGCCGCGAGCCGCGCGCGCATCGCCCCTCGGTCTATCGCCTCCCCCTCCCTGCTGCCCTCCTCAGCCCTCATCAGCCCAGCATCTTCGATAGGCCGTCGGCGGCGGCGCCGAGCAGCCCACGCGCCGCCGGGGTCGCCGCCGGATCGGGCTGCATGCATTTCTCCCACTTGGAGCGCAGCAAGTCGTGGTCAAGGTCGCGACCGATGAAGACGCACTTGGAGATCTTTGGCTCGTCCTTGGCCCACGGCTCGAGCGCGGTCGTGTACTGGATCTGCTCATGGACGCCCTGGAAGATGAAGCGTGCGTCCCCCTCCTCCACAAAGGCGAGCACCCCCTTGGACCGGTAGAGATCCCTCGCCTTCGTGCGCAGCAGCTCGGACATGAACGCGTTGAATTGGGCGGAAAGTAACGGCCGATCCGCCGTGAGCCCGAGAGACCCGACTCCCGACAGGTCGTGCTTCTTCCTGCGCTTGCGCACGCCCTCGTCGTGCCCGTGGGCCACGTCGGGCATGCACTCCTCCACTCCGCCCGCCGCGCTGCCGGAGCCACCGCCGGAGCTGTGCCCGTGATCACTCTGCTCGGCATGGCCATGATCGCTGATGTCCGCGTGCCCGTGGTCGGTCTCGGCGCAGTCGGGGTCGTGGTCTGTCTCGTGCCCGTGCTCGACGGCATGGTCGTGCTCGGGTGTGCCGACCTCCGGGAAGTTCTTGTACGACTTGCCCGGCATCGGGATGAAGTTCATCGGTTCGAGCTCGACCTCATACTCGTCCAGGTTCGCGTTCATGCGCTCGATCGAGAAGGAGGCGATGTTCATCACTTTCTCGACCGGAACGCGCGATCTCTCCGTCTCGATGAGCTCGGCAAAGGAGTTGATCGAGTTGATCTGCTCCTTGAGCTCCTTGAGCTCCTCCTTGGTCACCAGGTCGATCTTGTTCAGCAGCACGCGGTCCGCGAACGCAATCTGGCAGACGCTCTCGTTGATCGCATCCTCCTGACGCGCCTCGTTCAAGTGAGCTGCGACGTACTTGCAGTCGACGACGGCAATGACGCCGTCCACGCGGAAGTGGTTGGAGATCGAGGCGGACTGCGTAAACGTCGCCACCACCGGCGCCGGGTTCGCCATCCCCGTCGTCTCGACGATCACGAGGTCAAAGTCGTGGCGCCGCTCCTTGAGCTGCGAGAGCGCCTTCAAGAGGTCGCCGCGCACCGTGCAGCACGCGCAGCCGTTGTCGAGCGAGATGATCTCCTCAGCGACGTTCAGGTTCTCCTTGACCAGCGCCGTGTCGATATCGACGCTGCCGAACTCGTTCTCGATGACGCACACCTTCTGCCCCGTCTTGTTGGTCAGGATGTGGTTGATGAGCGTGGTCTTGCCCGCGCCCAGGAAGCCCGTGATGATGGTGACAGGCGTCTTATCGGCGTCGGGCACGTCCTCCATAAACTCCTCCTCCTCGTCACGGATGCCGGGCTCGTCGAAGAGCTGCCGGACGACGCGGTCCTCGTCCGCGGGCGCAAAGATGAGCTTCTTGTCGTCGAGCAGCACCTGGTACGGCACGCACATGCCCTCGGGAAAGGAGCGCTGCGTATAAAAGTGCTTGACGATAGTGCCAGCCTTCCACTGGCCGCAGTTGCACTCGACGCGAGTGCCGATTGGGAAGCGCAGCGTAATGGAGTCGACGTCTGCCAGTCTGATGGACATGTGTGCTCGGGAGCCGCGACGCACTTCGAGACACGTAAGTGGCAGCACTGCTGCCGATCCTCTGTGGGGAACGGGCAGGAACACAATTTACCTGAAAGAGTCATCTTCCGAGTCACCCTGCGGTGAGTCGGCATTCGTGGTACGTGTAGTTTCGGCAATTTTGACTAATTTTGCCTGAAACCGTCCTGCTCCCGCGCTGTGCCCCCGCCGCCTACGCCGCACCACCGCACCATGACTTCGCGGGCAGCTCGTCGCGCGGCGGCGGCAGTTGGCGTCGCCGCCACCATGACAAACGCGGCAGCTGCAGGTGATGCTACCGGCGCTGCTGCTGTCATACAGGCAACATCGCCATCTGATGCTTCTTCTTTGCCAGCGTCAGCACCGTCGCTTTCACGACGGCGCGCTGCGGCCTCCGGCACTGCCGCCGCCCCGGCCGCGGCGCCAGCTGCCAACGCAGCCGACGCCTCCGACGCTACTTCTGAGGATCCATCCCCACGCAGCCAGCGCTCCAAGGCAGCGGCAGCAGCAGCAGCAGCAGCAGCAGCAGCAGCCGTCGCTCCAGCATCGGCCGATCCTACTGAAACGGCTTTGCGCCCCAGCCCCAGCCCCAGCAGCCGCCGCAGCAAGGCTTCGTTGGCCGAGGCGCCGGCCGCATCCTCGACGCGCTCGTTCGCTGCTCCCATGCCCATCGACGAAGCGATCCCTAAAATGGACATCGGGGACCAGGTGGAAGAGCTCCTCGAGGAGGAGGAGGAGGCGGCCGCCGCCGCTCCGAGCGCGGCGGCAGCGAATCCCGCGCGCGCTGCGCCTGCGCCTGCCGCTTCCGTTGCGATCGCCGCTCCCACGCCGGTCGCTCCCGCGCCGGGTAGCGCTTCCTTTCGCTCGCGCCGCGGCTCCTTGACGGCATCTCTAGGCAAGGCATCGGCGGTCGCTGCGTTCGCTGTCATCGGCGACAGTATCGATGCCTCTGTCGGCGGCGGCAGCGGCGGCGTGAGCGGCGGCGGCAGCTGCGGCGGCAGCGGCGGCGGCAGCGGCGGCGGCAGCGGCGGCGGCAGCGGCGATGCCGGCGGCGGC